>UCOL01000449.1:0-65872 GCA_900474335.1 Ormyrus nitidulus
GTCTATGTCCAACGATTACGAGAGTAAAAAGGCTTCAATTGACTTCAAATTTTGGGAAAAGATAGATCTATTGTATGTTCAGAGCTGTGGAGTTGTCTGCTTATGAAACTTATTAGTTCAAAAGATATTAAAGCTTTATTTATTTATTTTTTATTTTTTCAATAGCTATATCTTAGTGAATAATCGGTCTTTTTCAATGAACGACCGCTTATTTTTATTATTATTATTATTATTATTTTATATAGCGCAAAATCGAGCTTTGCGTATGGAGTTTCAAAAATTCTGTATTTTAGGACTTTAAATATTCCAATAATAAAATGTTTATTTAAATTTTGTTTGTTGTTCATTAACCTCTAGAGGGCCGGAAAGCCACAATCGTGGCGTAACCTTGGTCCGACACAATACTCATGATCAACTCTCGATATTAGATACCTTTTATATTAGTTTTTTGAGGGCGATGTGCTTAAATCCCTTAAATCCCGTCCCTCTAAAGGTTAAATTCTAAAATGGATATAGAAAAATAAAATAATAATACAAAATAAATAATTAATTAAATGTAGAATAGTTTGAAATTATGTTGAAATCGATTTTTTTTAATGAATCTCGGAGCGGTTTTTTACCTTACAATCTCATGTAGCGTTCATTTTGAAACGTTAGTCTGAACGTTATGCAAGAGAGTGCGCCACAGCCAAAGATCGCGCGTAAAACTTTTACTTTTAGAGAACGCTGTTAATTAAGTGCACACCAACGTTTTTTTTTATTGACAAGATACGATTAGATAATAATTTTTCATTTTAAATCAAAAGTGATTAATTTGTCACACCGTATGTCTAATTAAGAGTTATTTTCTGTTTTTTTTGTTACGCTTACGAGTGAATATGATAGTCATTAAGACAAGGGATGACAAGCGCAATAAATAATAAACTACAGCATCGCTCACTTTAAAGCAAGTGATCTCGCTCGAAGTGCATAATATCCTATAGCGGCGCGCTCTTGTTTTTAAGCGTCTCGCAATCCTCTTTCTCGCAGCTGCAGCGATTCCGATCTTCCGAGCTCAGCTACTATCCATCCTTGAAAGAAAGTGCATCTAATCTCGTTCGGCGCGAGCTTATCCGCGCCCCTTCCCGCGGCAGGTTCTTCTATTATTACGCCGCTTGCGATTGATATCTGCACGCGTTAACGACACGTGAGCTCGGTCAGTTCTCGAAACGCCGCCGCCGCCGCCGCCACCGCTGCCGTCACGTGGACGAAGGAGAGAAACGCGTATAAAGAGGAGCATAACGAGGGAGAGAGAGAGAGAGAGAGAGGGTCTGAATGGCACGTAGGCATCGCGAAGAGCAGTTGGCTCTGTAATTACGGGTAAACAGAGGGTTAGAGGGCCAACAGAGGAGAGGAGCCTATAATCTCGGCGGGCACCGCCCCTTGTTTGCTTGTATAATTACCCGGGGCCCTCCTCCTTCTTCGGAGGAGATCCTCTTTGGGCGCCTTCCTGCCGAGAGATTCGCCGGTCCAGCTCCCCGGGGGCTGATGGGCTTTGCGTGAATGCGATGTCACGCGCAACTCGGCCAAAGAGTCGGCGGGCCTCCTTGCTCGCAAGGATATTTCACTTTGCGCCGAGTGCTACGCCGAGTGCTGCGCCTCCACAGCTCGAGTCTCGAACCTGCAGAGGCGACTTGAGCAATAGAATTAAGAGCAATATTTGAAAAATTGCAATTTATTAAAATTTATTTGCTTCACTGATTGGTGATTTAGTGGCTTTCAGTTTCGAGGGTGTTTTTTCATTCACAGACTAAGCCCGACTGTGCAATCCTATGTTTAAAAACTAGCTGGCGTTTAAACAAGTATATATAATATTTGAAACAACAGAGAACTGAGCAATAGGAAGCTTAGGAGAAGAGATGCTTGCTTGAAATTTGCAAAGTCGCTTTACATTCGTTTTGTAAGATCACGGAGGTAATGCGCTTTGCGTGAGGTTCGCAAAGACGGCGGCGGCGCGTATGCACTTTTCAAGAGGGGCGCACGAGTCTCGCGGAAGGAGGCAAAAAGAGAGAAGCGCGAAAGAATGCAGCCGAGGGCTCGGCCCCGCGCTGCTCTCAGTCACAGAGAGGGAGAGGAACGATATCCGATTAGACGAACGATTTCCCGGGATTATTGACATAATTGGCTTATTTGCGAAACGAAATTCGCCTTCCTCCCGCCGATACGCATCGATGCCTTGTCGACGAGGCAGATCCGCTCGAAATTCTGTCGCTGCTATAAGCCTCCGCTCCTCTCTTTATGTATACCCTTTTTCTTTCCTCTCCTCGTGTTCCCGCTCCTTCTCCTCCTTCTCCTCCTTCGTCTTTTTCTTCTTCGCTGCTGTTGCCGCCGCCGCCGCCGCCGTCGCCGCTGCTGCTTCGTGTCATTGTTCCTCATTGGGAGCTGCTGCTTTATGAGCCGTGATAATGAGAGTTCCTTGAAAGATACACTCGGACGATAATTAATTTGGGCGGATTAAGGCGCACGTTCGAAAAAAGGAAGAGCCGCGCTCCGACTCTGTTTTTATCGGCTCCTTTAATTGTTTCGTTTTACGTTGCCTCTCCCGGCCAGTGACACGACGTACGTTCGGTAATTACTCAGCCGCTCTTTTCTATATATATACCTGGGCGACAAGCCTGAATAAGTTGCTCCCTGCGGTAAATAGAAGCGACGTTGACGGTGATTTGCGATGCGAGGCTCGCTGCGTATTTTCCCGTTAATTTATAGCAAAGGCGCGCCGGTTTTTTTCAAATCTGCTATATTGACTTTGCTGGAGATACGTGCGGGCATTATTTTCGCGGGCTGCACATTTTGAATTTATGCTTTTTCGTCCCTATTTTTCAGGACTAACGAATCTTACGTGTTGCGAAACTCTTACTTTGCAGGGAGATGAATGGAGCGACATAAAAAAATTGACGGAAATACTTTGTACGCTGAAAACCAATGCAAATTTCGTTTTTGCCTCTGTAAATAATCGCATGCGCAAGAAGAATAATCGTTTATAGAGGCTTCTTAATGGCTTTCGTGGTTATTTTATTTCATAATTAATCGGCGAAATGGTTGCCGAGTATCGGTCACATCAAGAGGTGTGAGCTTCTTCGTTAAAAAAAATTTCATTACGGTAAAACGCTGACTACAATATCGTATACATCATTACTTTTAATTACTCTAATGCCTTCTTAATTTATCTCTGCATAAAAGTCTTTAAAAAAATCTGTAACTACTAATTTTCGCCGCGTCACAGTTACAACAATGATACTTGGGTTCCATTTGAACTTTTGCGATTAGACTCGAGGTTATTTTAATTTAAGGCAATGCCTTAGGAAAATATACCGTTAGACGCGCGAAGAACGTCGGAGGACTGTTATTCAAATAAACATCCTCGAATCGTTTATTAGGCGAGGCGGCAAAACTTTCATTTAAATCGCGTTGCGTTTTAACAATTGACTTTCCTAAAATAAACAGCGAAAAGTTTTGAGCGCCGGTCCGTTCCGATTGACGTTGGAATGTTTGAAATTTCAACACTCCTTTGACGCGCCTATTCACAGAGGCGAACGCTGCGTCGTAAAAATCTCTATTAAAATGAACGTTTTTTTTTCCTTGTCGTCGCCCACCATTCACTAAATCTTCGATGTTTATTTAAATATCAGTCGGTATTAATCGGCTTTGAATCCTTTATTGGGATCTTCATTAAAATTAGACGTCCGTCTGCGCCAGCTTTTCTGACTCGTTCTTGTTAGCTGTCAAATAGCGTTAAATATCGACGGTAATTTTTATTTTTGCTAGTGATTTGATCATTAATGTTCAAAAATTTTCAATAACCTAAAAATACATCATGTAATCAATTTCGTCTGTTACTTTCAAAAAATAGATTCACAATCACAAAATTATATTAGCGATGGAAATGAAAATGAGAATCGAATATCGCTTGATGCACTGCATATTCCTGTTTAGAAGATATTCTATAGATGAGCTATAGTTAGTAATAATTAAAATATATGATATGCTAATAATAGCTATGTATATAGCTATGTTGATACTGGTTTAATAAAATTTTAAAATCGAGTATTAGTACGGAAGTTTTGAATTTAGACATAATATTATTACTTGAGCGGTTTTCGCCTGATAGAATGGAAAATTCTATTAAAATTTGTTGGAATTTTACCGGATAACATCCGCTGGCAAAATACGCATATGCATAGAGGGGAGAAAATCGATTGCGTAAGCTTCTCCTTAATATAAATCCTGATAATTATAGGCGCTTATACGACCGGCACCTGCAACGCAAGTCGCCGACGAGTGCACTTACATCAAGCTTAAATTATACGTATCAATTTGCGTGACATCATTTATTTACAATATAAATTCGAGTACGTGTATTCGTTTTCTTGTGTTTTTGTTTTTGTTTTCTGTTAAAAGTAAACTTGCTAAAATAACGTTAATGAATTCTATATATAGCTAAAATTTCAACTGACTTTACAAGAGACTCCCTTTCGTTGGTAAAGCTGAAAAAGTCCTAAAAATAGATACTCGGTATCGTTCTCTCAGCAGAGCAATACTCTGCTGCAAAAGCTCAAAAGAAAAAAGTGCAGAGATACAAAAGGTAAAAAAGCTCTCGAGCGGTCGCCTATTCACTCGGCGAGATGAAAGTGCCGCTGAATTAACATCAATTGAAAATCCAAGGCGGAATTTAATAAGAGCCGAAAACTGCCCGGCGAGGCGAGCACATCTGATAGTATTCAGGCCCGCTCCGTCCTGTCTTCGGCACGGGAGCTCCTTAAAATATTCCGAATCGAGAGCGAAAAAAAGCATATCAGTCGCGATAGAAGGGAGAGAGTCGGAGGGGGGGGGGAGAAGGAAGGATCTCGCCGGCAGGGAAAATAGTCAATCAAGGGGGCGACCGCGAGACAATTAATTACGCGCCGACGTGAATATAAATCCCCGGGAAGAAGGTCGCCGCTTGCGCTTCGCTGAGAGGGAAGCGCGCGATGGAAATCAGCGCGGCGCGGCAGTCGAAAAGCGTGGGATTCAAATTCAGCCTTATATGGGACGGTACTTTGGCGCGCGCGCAATATCGGCGCACTCTATATTTGGATGCGGGCGCGAGGCGCTCTCTTTTGCCTGCGCTAAACTGGTTTTTAGGCAGACAGAGGGCTCCGATCGCTCGTTTTACGCAGAAGAATCTTGCACTTTGCCGACGCGCAGAGAGAGAGAGAGAGAGAGAGAGCTGCTCTTTAGCTTCGTTGTGCTGCCAGAGTAGACGGACTATCGCGCGATCTATTGTGATTGCGCACGCGCCGGCTTTTTCTCCTCGCGAATCCGTCAGAGCTTTTCCTCCTTTCGCTTTCGGCTTTGTTCTGCGTCGAAATAATCATTTGTTATTGTTTCATTTGCCACACTTTATACTTTTAGCTCGCGGAAGCTAAAGTTCAAGTCTTGAACCAAAGCGTAGTTTTTTTATAAATATATATACCAGTAAATATTATTTATGCAATTTATAGGGAACAAATTACATTGAATAAAATTTTTTCGGAATTAAAAGGTTTAGTTTTGTTTTAAGACAATGTCATTTCACCAATAGAATTCATAAAAGAAATGTGTCACTGGAGCTTTCTTTAAAATGTTGCACTTTGCCGTGGAAGAGACGGAAACGAGAGCCCGATAAGATGTCTGTTTCCTCCAACGGTGGAAGCGAGGGAAAAACGAGAAGAGAAAAGTAATTCAAAATTACTGCGATCCACCACGCAATTTCTAACTTTAAAACAGACTTTTCTCTTATAGTTATCTCTTTGATTTTCAGTATTATATGGCATATTTTACTTTTGTTTTTGGAATAAAAAGTTTTAATATTCTAATCGAAAAAGTGTTTTCAATTTTAATAAAAACTGTTGAATGAAAAAACTCTGGCTATATAGAGAAGCTGTACGAAGAATCGATTCCTTGGCCGGTGTAGCAATTTTTATTTTGTGAATATAAGCTATGAATATGCACAAGTTGAGTAGCTTTCTAAAGCGGTGGTATTAGTAAACTTTTCAGAAAATGAAACTCATGCACTTGGCGACAATGGCTTCGTTTCGGCGAAGAAATAAAGAGAACGAAGCACATAAAGGACTTTGAATCTGCATACATATTGTAATAGCATATGAATGCTGACTTAACTAAAGGGAAATAATGCGAAGAAACAAGAGTTCCACTTTGATCCATTAAGTGGATAAATTCAAAGGCTTAAAAAATACAATAAAAATGAAATTAGACTCTCATCAGATTTCAGTTCGTTTGTCGAACATTCGATAAAAAAAAATTTGATATGCTTCATTCCCCATTCCTCGTTGCTTTGCATAAAAGTTTGAACATGTTATATTTGTCAAATGTCAAATCGACCATTTGCGGCGTCGCGTTTTCCGGCAAGCAATTTTATGCTGCCGGGCCGTTGGCTTCAAAGCCGTGCCGAATAAAAGCGCGACGTTATTAAAATAAGAAAAAGGAGTAGAGAGCTGGCGGTCGCTCGAGAGAGAGAGAGAGAGAGAGAGAGAGAGAGAGAGATAAAGAGAGAAGGAGCCTTAGGAGAGCAAAGTACACACGTATCTCGAATCTATTGTGAAGGCGCGAGCGCGAGGCCGACTCCGCGGGCTAAGAAGACGACGACTACGACTACGGGGAAGCATCCCGGCAACGGAATATCCAATTCTTTTTTCGTTCAAAAGCGCAGAGAAAGAGAGAGAGAGAGAGAGAGAGAGAGAGAGAGAGAGAGAATGATAAAGAGCGAGCGAGAGGAGAAAGCGACTCGCGGCAGCAGCAGCAGCAGCAGCAGCAGCGAGAAAAGAGAGGCTGGGAATAAGAAAAGCGAAGGAGTATTATAAGAGGAACTGGCCGCACGAGCTCGGATGCTTATCTCTCTCGCATCAAAGAAGAATACGGCACTGACCCTCTCTCTCTCTCTCTCTCTCTCGCTGTGGGATGTGCGCGGGTGTAACGAGAACGGAGCGACTTGCATCCGTGTTCCAACAAAGTGACGCCCGGCAGAGAGGGAGAGCGTTGTGCAGTCGTAATCTGCTGGCGAAAACTGGCGGGTGGCTTTGAAAAACGCCAGGCGAGGATGCACGGATAGCTCTCGATCCTCGATGGCGAGACGAGCAAACACCTTTGTCGATGGAATTCCGGTTAGAGCGGAGCAGGGGGGCTTAATTGATTATTTAATATGGAGACTTTTGCCTTTTGCCGGGAAGGCAAGTGCATGGCTTGAGAATTTTTCAGGAATTTTTCAACCTTTATTGTTATATTGTTTCCTCATCTCGAATTAAATAAGCTCATTTTAAATAAGATTTGAGACCGTTACTCGATGAGGTGCTTCAATAGAATGCCTTCAAAGTTTTCCAATTCAAGTGTAAATCATTAAGTAGGTAACAAAAGGTTGCATTGGACAAGATTTTCCGTATTTAGAAAATAGATCGTCTAGAAAGAGGAACAATTATCTTCTGCGAAAGAAGAGCGTAAAAAATAAATTAATCTGTTATATAGAATATAATAATTATAAACTCAAAGGGGAAATCTCTAGAAATTCTGCCTAATGCCAGCTCAACTAATAAATGAAGCGCTTAAGTAAGTGAATGCAGAATGACGGTATGCGTAATGCAGAAGGGCATTTTAGTACCGGCAATGCGTATATACACGACGCAACGCGCAGAGCCGAATCCGAGGTGCGTAAATGTATGCTAAATGAGCTCACTTAGCAATAAAGATAACTTCATTAAAATACCGTTACACTAATGTTCCCAAATGGAGATGGGACTCTAGATTCTCGATTCTTTCATCCAAAAAATAATCAGTGCTCCGAAATCATCTACGGCTAATACAATTTTAACGATGCACTGCGGGGAGAAAAGGACGAGATGCCTTGAAAATTGAGCAAAGATTATCCGCAAAGGTAAAGGGATCCCCGAGCAAAGATCCAATTGACTCGTAATCTACCTATGGAATACTTATCGGGCTAATACAATATATCACCGTATTCCACGCATCGCGGAGAGGGGAGAAGGGTAGCTTAGTAATAGCTGCGGTATCAAACGGCAAACATCTCTGCTTTTGCACAGCGCCAGATACTGCGGCCCGCGGCCTGTAACCTCCGTAACTTCTATGTGTGAGCCAAGTGTGGGAATGCAATTTTCCGAGCCCGTTTGCCTATCGGCACTGGATTCATTTTGATTACCAATTCTGCGACTTTTTCCTTGGAACTTTGGCTCGTTTTTCACGCTGTCAATATGCAGTGCCTTATTCATACTCTGCAACAGTAAACTTTCAATTAAGTCCCTTAATTATATTACATATATATTAGAGAAAATTTACTTTAATTTATACTTCTTCTTTGATTAAGATTCTTTAATTACTCAGTCGCGTCAGCGAATTATAAAATCTCAACTTACTGCATGAGTATGCAAAGCAGATAATTTTCTGTGCAAAATTAAAATTTTAATATTATACAAGTTTTCCTGATAACGTAACGAAATTTCACTTCAATTAAATTCGAAGGATAATAAGTCACAGTTTTTAAGTTAACAAGTTGGAGTCATAACGAATTTTATTACATTAATTTTAACTGTATATTTATTAAAAGTCAACTTTGCCAGTTTGAACGAAATAAATATAGTTGCAAATCGCATCGATTATAACTGATTAATCCTTCAATGATTTATCAAGCTTCAACAAAACTACAATATCCGCATGAAAAATAAATTTATCAGCGCTGACGCTCCTCGTCATTAATCTTAACGCGCGACCCTCTTGTAAAATAATCTTTAAAAGATCGCGCTTACATTTTACGAGTAGCGCCTGCCGTAAAAACGGCGAAAAAAAAGCCGAGCAGCGGCTCGGCGAACTGCGAGCCGCGAACTATAATTTCATTAAAATTACTGTTAGCCTCGATAACAAGATTACTCGTCGAATTTCGCGCCTCGCCCTCCCGCCGCTGAACAATGACAGAGCGGCCGATTTTTTGGCGTGTATCCTTTAAAAAGCAGTATATCTCGCCGATCAGAGGGGGCCGCGTATATTCTCGCTTTATCGTTATTTGCATCAGTGCGACTCATCGCGTTTAAGCTGAAACAAGCGACGCGAAAAAAGGCCTTGGAAAAGGAAAAGAAGTTGGGAGCCGAGAGAGACGGGCAACAAGAGCCAAGACGAAGCTTACAATGATCGAATGCGATGTCGAAAAGGAGAATGGGGGAGGGGAAAAAATAACGAGCGTCATAGAATACTCGCGAGAGTGCGTGTACTCGCTTGTATGCCTAAACAAGGCGGAGGCGGAGAGGAACTCGTTAGAAATCTGTCTTTCTAATTTTAGCCGCCTTGTGATTCTTTATCGGACTCGCTATCGGCGAGACGTCGGTGCCCTCCTCCTCCTCTCGGATTTTCATCGCTCGCCTCTCGTCTCATTTCCCGTTTTATTCAGCGATATCTCGGCCGCTTGTTGACTCGTCCTTCTCTCCTCTCCGCCGCTTTCCAGCCTTTTTTTTTTTTATATGCGTACACACCTCTGAGTCATTGTATGTTTTGAACATTCTTCTTCGGTGTTGTTTGACGAATGTCAGCGCGGCGCACGCGTGAACCCGATCGTGAGAGAGGAGTAGCGTGACTTGCACCCTTTTTTTCTCGCCGCTTTTATGAAAAGAATATTATTACGTTACCTGGAGCTTTTCTCCGCTTTGGACTTTGTTATTGCGGTATTTCCAGATGTTTCATGCGGGACGCTTCGGTCGGCATGTACACAGCATTTCGTGAGAAATCGGTTTAGTTTCGTTAAGTTCGTGATCTTGTTGCAGTTTCCGCGGTCATTTCTGAAAATATTCAAAAAAATTGCGGATTTACGTCGGAAATTTTACTTTCGCGATAAAATTGTTGTTGGAAAATCTCTAGAAATTCTCGACTCGATTTGAACAAAATAATAAATGAGACTTATGAATTAATATTATCTGGTTACTGAGCATTAGGGCAAAGATCCAATATTGCCTCGGATTGGTTTGCGCGAAATAAAAGAGTGATAATATTCTTTTAGTTATTATTAATAAACGCAAGCCAGAATTAATGCTGCTATATTGTAGAAATTATTTACGTAAAAAAATATCTTGCTCAAAAGATTTCATCTATTATTAATGATGATTCACACGTGTGCAATCCTGAAAGTCATGTTCAAAACTTAACACGTTTAGACATCAAAAAGTGAAGACACAGTAATATTTGTTTTACACGAGGGATTCGTTCAGCATTTTGTAGTTTTCTCTCTGCAACATTCAGTTTAAGCGCTTATCTTTCGTGCAGGCAGCAAACTGAAATAATCATCGAAATGAAAAAAAAATTACTCGGCGCAAAGTGCCTAAATATTCTGAAAAGCCCGCGAAACTTTTTAAAATAACCAGCTCCGTTTATACCTATAAGGCTTTAACAGTCCTGTTTACCGTTGGCGCAGATTTCTTTATCTTTCCTTTAGACCTCCTCGTTTTCAAGATTACGTTTTAACAGCATATTTCACCTGGCTTTCACGAACGATTTACTTGGGCGTCATTAAACCCATTTAAAAGAGGTCCCAATGAAAAAGCTCTTCTCTTACTGAAATACCTTTTTAATAAAAGCCAGCGCGTCTCCTTTAAAAAGTTCCTGAAAAATAAGTCCTCGCCATTACACTAAATTACATCTCGCTCTAAATCTAGAATGAAGAGCACTTTTTCTCCCTCGGAAATCAAAGGAGCAAGCTCGCAATTCGCTGTTAAGGAGAGGCGTGAATTTCGGCCAGGCCAGGCTCGAGTCGTCCCACCAACACGCTCTACTTATTCAACTTTGTGCTTCGCGATGAAAAGGCGAGCCTGTCAGCGCCGATCTACCTCGGGGTTCGCCGCGCATATTATGCGTAGGTGTATGCGCGCTTTTGCCCGTCGCTTTCTAATTTTCCCGGTGCGAATCGGAGTGCTGGATGATTGACGGATTGATTTGTGATGCGCAAGATTCTGTTTAATGGGAAGTCCTTTATTTTAGATAAATTAGCTTAATCGCGCGGTAAGGCTCAAAATCTCCTTGGTTTTTCATACGATTTTCGCTTACATTTTTAAGAATAAGTATAAATCGACATGCAAGCTTTATATGTAATTAAAAAGTGTATCTGCAATTCGAATAAAAATTACGCGATGACCCAGCTCTTGTGAATTTTGCTGGAGCTCTACAATATTTACTCGTACATTCATAATTATTAGCACGCTGTCGCTGTCTTATAAGAAAATTGGCCGGAACCCGCATTTGTTATGCGCAAATGACAATTTTTATCCTGGCACAATTGTTTTTATTGAAATTTTCTCGGTGTAAACGGAGATAATATAAAGCAGAATTTAATTTTGTACTATAACTGTTTCAGAGAAATAAAACAATTTAAATTGATAAAAATTGCGGTTTCAATTTTGATAACTGGATCCTTTTCAGAAACAGTTTATTCCATTTTGTACGAGGAAAAGTTAATTGAAAAATATATGAAACTTGCACTTTAGTTGGAAAAAATCTTATTATAAAACTCATTTTATAGAATTTAATATGTATTTGCATAACAATACATCAGATCAAAAGTGTATTTTTTGCCTTAATCTCCTTTGATGCTTGGATAGTCCAGTTTGATCGACGGCGATTGAATTTTTAATTTCACGTTGTGCACATTTATATCAAGTCTGTCAATAAATTATCGGGGACCTCTTAATTTTAAATTAAACTGCATAATTCCCTGTTTCTTCGAAGAAGCAAATTAAAAGGAGAATTAGAAAAATAAAAAACTCGTCACATTGAATAGACGTCTAAAAATGAAATTACGCTTTTTAAAATGAAGGCGGGTTAAGAGTTCGCTTTTGCCAGAACTCTGCTTATTCTTTGAAAATTTATCACGGGAATAAAATTTTCAGCCAAAATAAATAATAAAATTTCCGACTAATAACCCGCACTCGTATTTAAACGAGCTCGAGGATTCGATCTGAAATATCGTTTATAACGGGCCGCCCTTTTTTTGCGATAATTGAGCCCAGAAAAAGAATAATCGCGTTTATACGCACCAACTCGACGCATAACGCGCATTACCATCAATAAAAGTCAGGATTGTGTGCGCTCTTCTCTCCCGTGGCATGCGAGCCTCGCGCGCATATAAATACGTTCGATTACAGGCTTTTGTGTGAAGTCTGAAAAATGCCTCCTCCGTATTCCTCGGCGGAGCGAGGAGTATTCCGAGATAAGGATCGATCGCGCGGCTTTCGTTGATTGAGTCGGACCACCGACTCTGGCGTTGACTTTTCAGGGGGCCCGGTTATTAAGCCCAGCCTCTCGTTGCATTGTGCGAGATAGCGCCAAAGATAAGGCAGAGAATACCTTTATTATTCAGGCTCGCGCTCAAGAGTTCGGAGAGGCGCGCGAGGAATTCTTTTATTTGTCGATTCTTCGCGGGGTTGTTTGCATTAGTCATTAAAGAGACAAATGTCGCTGCGTGCTTTTGAAGAATGGATCTTGGCGAATATGCAAGGGAGAAATAAATTCTTGGCATTGTGGATTTACGAATTTCGCTGAAAGAGCCGAAAGACGAATATGATTATCTTGAAGATATAGCGCCTGTATAAGAACTACGAACTACAGATTGTGTAATTTATGGATGTCGAACCTATGGCTACAGCTTCCAGCGGTGCAGAACAAATTTTTCGTTTGACAAAGGTGTAAGAGAATACGGGGAAATATTAAGACTATTCATTAAGCTGAAAATATTAACAATAATAATATTTAGTCGGAAAGAAAAGAATAAAACAATTGACGAGGGCAAAGTCTAAATAATTAGACGAATAAGTAAAATAAAAAGAATGGATACTAAAATAATGGAATAAAAGTGAGAAGGGTTCTGGTTAATAAGGGAGAAGACAAGCGTCGACTGATTGACAGCGGCAAAAGAAGGAAGGTGTAACCTATAGCGCAGCTACCCCGACCGGTGCCATAATCCCTAATTTCTCATCCGGACGCTCGGCGATCGGGTCTCGTCAATTTTTCAAGCGGCGCTCCTATCCCGCGCATAATATACACGTAGAACGACACTCGTATCTCAGGCATTTCGCGGCGGCTAAAAAGAGACTCGGATGCAAAAGGAAGATAGAGAGGAGCGCCCGAGCGGAGAAGAAAACGCCGCGGGGAGAAAAAGCATGGGCAACGTACGGTAGCGGGCGACTTTGCAAAGAGAGAGAGAGAGAGAGAGAGAGAGAGAGAGAGGGAGGGGGGGGGGGAATGAAAGGCAGGGGGTTCTTTCGCGTGTGTGTCCGAGTCCGAGAAGAGAGACTCTGCTCGCTCGGCGATAATTTATCGTGACATTACTCAGGGACGGACACCTCAATGGCTGGCGCGCGAGGCATATGTGCGCGCGCGCTTTTTCGTGTCCACTGTCTCGTCTTCCCTTTATTTAACCCTCTTTCTTTCTCCGCTCCGCGAGATATTTTGCATTTCCCATGTCTCTTTCTGTCCTTGAGCCGCGAGCCCGGTTCCTCTTCCTCCTCCTGCCTCCTCTTCTTCTTCTTCTTCTTCTTCTCCTTCTACTATAATGCTTCTTTGCTTGCTTCGTACACTATGGCACCTTAACCCCTTTGTGGATCACAGTCTTAAATTCGTCAAGCCGCGAGCGTGGGTTGTTATGCATCCTGCTGCCAAAGCTCAGAATTGTTAGGGGGGACGCATTCTTTTCGGTATAAATTCCGTTCGTTTTGCTTCATGCTGATGAGATGCGCCGCGTCTTGTTTTTAGCCGACATTTTTCTACGGGCCCTTCTTCTTTAACGTTGGAATTTTGTTTACCATTCCGACGTATTTTAGCCCGATGAAAACGAATTTTTCTCATAAGTAAAATTAATTAGGCAACAGTCTAAAAAAAAAAAGTTCTCAAGTTTTTCTTTTTAATCAAAATAGGCAGAATTCGTCAAAACGACGCTCCCCTTTGAGTAAGTTACTAAGGTATAATATGATGTTAAGTAAATTAATGAAGTATTTATTATTAGCTTGACGCAGTCCAGCTCCTAATACTATTCTTAGCTTCAACGTCAACTGCATTATTAACGCAGCATATGTGGATAATTTTGAAATACATTTTAAGACAAAATTTTCATGAGCAGCTGGCACGTATAGTTTCTTTTGAATTATGTACGCAAGCCACGCCGAGCACATATCCGAGCGCTGTGCGCTCAAAATAACACGCAATCCTGATTGATTTTAAATGAATTTCTACTCTGCAGCATGAAAATCAGGCAGGAAAGGTAAGTCGGGGCCCACACGTATCTCGGTTCTTTGTTTATCGTCGGCTCTTCTCGCGTCCATCTACTTTCTTGGCGCTCGGCGCCGATATTGTTTAGCATCCGCGCACGCTACTAACCCGGGAGAATGCCGTTTCACTCGAGTCACGGAAGGTCATCGTGACCATAGATCATCGTCCGGGCATTTTCCCTCTCTCTCTCTCTCGGACGTATATATACCGGTTTGAGGCTCGCGGCGGGATATTCGCGCTCTTTCTCATTCCGCGCGCTACTCTGCGAATGTTTGCAGATTGCTTCTCTCTCTCTCTCTCTCTCTCTCTCTCTCTCTCTCTCTTGCCGGGAGAATCGAAATGACGAACGATGTGCCGTGCGACGATCGCACCTTCTTCTTCTTCTCTCCTTCGGCTGGCTCGTTTTATTCCTGCTGTTCTCGCTCGTTTAACCTGCGGGCGCTTTATAGAGGAGAGAGACGCTGCAGCCAGCAGTCGTCTCGTGTGCGCGCACGCCTTCCTTTTTTGCGCCGCTCATTCTTTCTCGCGCCGAGTAGTATTGGTATAAGGTAAATTCACAGTAATTGACACTTGACCCCTTCGGCGGCCCCGTGAGCGCAGGCCAGGGGCCCCCTGGATTCTTATATATTCACGGCGTTCCCTCTCGCCCTCTCTTCCGATCCTCCGCCTCTCCTTTTTGCCGGAGACGAGGCTTGTATGCGCCTGGCATTTTTTCTGGAGCTCCCTTCTTCTTATTCTTCTTCTTCTTCTTCTTCTTTCTCTTCCTCTTCTTCTTTCCAAGAGTCGAAGGCTGAATTCTTTAATTTTCGAACGATAATTGCAGATCTGCCCGTTTCATCGGTTGCGTGAATCTATGAGCCACCCGGAGGCTCCGCCAGCATGTGTCTATATACGTCTTTTATTCTTTTTTTGCCTCTTTGAAGAATGGCTGTATCGAGTTTGTGCAATTTCTTCGTTTTAACTTTCCGCTGCATTTATTTCGGAAAATAACGAGAAAATTATTAGAGAACGAAAAATCTATCGTGGAGTACAGAGTCAATTTTTTAGCACGAGGGCATAACATTTGGCGCAACTAAACTTCTATAGTGCACAGCATAAACAGAGTTTATGACTTGTGCAAGTGGCGTTAAAGTAAACGATTGCGTTTCAAAAATCAACGCTCCAAGTCGTTACAAAGACGTTAATACCGGAAAAAAAAATTAGGAGAGACTACCGATTACATTGTGCAGTAATAATTTAAGAAAAGCTACTAGTGAAGAGGCCACGCAGGAAATATAAACAACATTAGTCTAAAAAAAAATGCTAAAATCATTAGCTACCGAGAAACTTTATACTTGCCCATAGCAAATGCACAACTGTAAATTAAATGAATGAATGTCTGGCTGCATCCGAGTGTTTTCTACTTTGTAATGCACTGCGAACGCGCAGGAGCGTACAGGCTACGTTGTAAATGAGTGGAGCTTACACGAATGTGTAAGCGATAATATCGATAACTATTGCTTTCCAAGCTGGTAAATTTAAATTTCCTGATTAAACTAATAGAAGAACTTGTGAACGTACAATTGCTGTATGTTGTCTGTCGATACTTCTTTAAAATACATGAAATAATATGTTGCGCCTTGAATATATGTATACGCGCAGCATTATTCCATTTATTTTTTTTTTTTTTGTTTTAGAAGAAAGCGATTCAATTTTGCAGTTTTAAAGAGAAACCTTTTTAAATTTCAAATGTTTCCTTGCGTTTTCCATTATTTCGAAGTTGTGCAAGTCTTTGAAGCCTGTAAGTGCGTTTTATAAGTTTCTTTTTGCGGCAATAAACTGCTTTTTAAACTTCAAAAGCAGTCCAGAAGCCTATCATTGCTTCAACTGAATTCAGTTTCATCACCGCTTTTTTCTTATAACCATAACTGCGAACAATTAAAACCCGCTATATACCCTCTTTAAAAATTGCGCAAAAGTGGGTGATTTATGCAGAAGGTAAGTAATCCCCTGCCCGTAGCAGACTCATTATATTTTTCGCGCGAGCAGGGCAGCTTACTCGCAGCTCGATCGCCTGGAAGGTTTAATCCCCTCGAGGAGAAAACACGGGTGACAAGTGTTGATTGGCGCCGCCCGATGGGAGCTTAATAGAAAGGCTCTCTTGAGATGTCGGCTCCGCGCCTCTGAAGAGTATCCGCACTTGAGAGCGGGATGTAGGCGAAGGCGGCGACGTGTACACGTAAACGCTCGCATTGTAAAGAGGGCCGGCGACAACCTGTTGCTGCCCGAGAAAAGTCGATCTGCCTGCCGCCCTCGGTGTCGCGTCTCGGACAAAAGCGATTATTGAGACGCTTAACTCTTCCCTTGCCGTCGATGCTCTGCCGTTGTCGTTCGCGATATTCTTTTCTCTTCTTCGACGTTTTCTCCTTTTGCTCTCTGCTCTCTGCTCTCTGCTCTTTGCTCTTTGTTTCTTTTTTCGCGCTCAGTTCTATTCTTTTCGACAAGAGAGAGATAGAGAGAGAGATAGAGACTTTTTAAGCGGAGTAACGAGCTTAATTCTAAGCTGTTTTTTCGCTTTTTTCTCTTGTTGAGATGCCTGCGTCAAAGGACCTTGTTTGAAAAAGAGAATATTAAAGTTTTAAATTCTTCATATATAATATGATAAGCACGAATTGCTAGCTCTGAAATTAAGACGAAAATTATAACTGTATATATATATATATTATTTTAACAAATATTATTTCGTAAATTGTAATGTAAATAAAATTCATTTTAGTATAAGACTTCATGAAAATAATGTCCTTTTCAATGTATACAATTATCCCTCTGGCATAGAATGGTCCACTTTCCTGATAATCCTAAAATTTTTAGTATATATTATTGTCTAAATAAAAAGCATCCAAGTTTTTAACAAACATTTTAGTATACTTTTGTTAAATATGTATATAAACAGCAGTATTTATTAGCATTTATCGCTTAAAACCTTAAAACAATACTTTTGAAAAGACAATTGTGCAAGTGCTGCGTCGGAAATTACATTTCTACAAGTTCAAATATAATCGCAAATTCTACAAATGTGTATACTGTCGCCACTTTAACAATGTAAATATATACCTTCTTGGACAAAGGAATTTGGGCTCGCACAGTAAATTGCGGCGCAGCTATGCGTCTTTCGTTATCGAGGTCAATTCGTTGACAAAATCAAAACAGCAGCAGAGTTTGAATTATTATTAGGCAACCGAAGAAAGCTAATTTGCTCCAACCTGCTTTACCTGGAAATTTCTCCTCATTGTCATTGTACAACTAAATTCAGTGTTTGCGAACGCCAGCGGTGAATGGTGTTTATTTAAACTAAGTATATAAATATAAACCTAACTGTGTAATATGGACTAGTGTAATTAATTGTTACAGAATTTCATAGTAACGAGATAAAATCAAGAAAATATTCTTTTACATTGCAAAGCTGCTGGTTAATATGTTTTGATATTTGACCACACACTAAACTTTTAAAATATTTGACTAAACTGCAAATCCGACCAGTTTGAAGAAGTGCTCTATACGCTGCAATAAATACTGCAGCTTGTAATAACAAACAATTAACGTAATTTTATTTGATTACCGGAACGCGCAGCTCGCTACTGTTATACGCGAGCGCGTGTGTACATCGCCAATTATAACTGCTTTGTAAATTGTAATACTTTTATGCACGATATGTTTGCACTACTGACTACTTCATGGCATTCGTCATGCCTGTACGTGTACAGTATACACACGCAACCAGGCATGATGTCCGCGTAAACGCTCGGCCGGCTCGGCTTCAGAGCCCATGAATGTGTTCGGGGTGATTATTAGCTCTTGAACATTTGACTCGGCTGTAGCCTCAAGTGCGTGCCAAGAGGGCCGAATACGGTGCTTATAAGCACGCACTTTGTAAATATCACTACGTCGACGTGAGATTTTAACGTAGTCGGCTAATAAGCAATTTAAGGCCAGGAAGTGAAATGCGCCAATTTTGGAGAACGGTACGTTTTCAGCATTATATAATGGATCTGTATTAGAGTGCTTATTATATACGTATTAGATCTTTATAAGAAACGGATTTTCTTCACATGTCTCCTTTAAGAAAAGCCAAGGTGTATTGTACGAGAATAAATTTCCAAGTTTCTTTAAAAGCAACCGGTGATTTTAAATGCTTTTAAAAAGTTGATTTTAAACTTTAATAATAGTTAATACCGCATTTAAATTACACTTTAATTTATAAAATTATCATTACGTAATAAAGAAGCATTTTAAAGAAGGATTTGAAAATGCTAATTTTTTCATTTTTCAAAAGGTGATCAAGATTAGTCTTTTTGGTTAGTCATAAGCATACTTTAGAAATTCCAGCATTATCGTTCCCTCAAAGAGAAAATATCCTCTTGCTCGTTTAAAAATGAGCCATTACGCGGGAGAGACAATGGCCGCTTTAGAAAAATATCGAGCCTCGCAAGCGATGATTTAGGATAATGATGCGCAGCGTATAAGCTATGTGCGATAAATGGCTAATTCGTGGCCGGGGCGCCGCGATATGCATCTTTCTCGCCGTGCTAAGGTTAAGTACACAGAGCCGAGTGGAAATGTTAACTCGTGGAAAATGAGATCCCGCCGATAAGCGCTCATAGCTCAAGCGTGGCTGTCGATCATTAAGAAAGCGCCGCTTTTCCGCAAAACGATTAGCCCCGGCTGCCTCCCCCCCCCCCCTTCCGCGCTTATGCAAATCGACTTGGGGGGCGCGCGAATTGCCTGCACTTTTTTCGGCTCTGGAAAAGCGAGTTTTGCCTAGGAAGAGGAGCGTGAGAATCACGGCTTGCTTTTTGCCCGGCGCGCTTTCTTCATATTCCGTTACGAGCTTCGAGAATTCCGTTAAGACGCCGCCTGGGAGAGGGGAGGGACTCGAAATTTTTTTTCGCGCGGATAATAGTTGGAGATGTACGATAAGTGCAGCCACGCTCGAGAGGAAAGAATGCAAACGCTGTGATTTAAAGTGTATCGTAATTCATGTGATTCTAAATGCAAGGACGTAAAAGTGTAGAGAGCGTAACTGAGACGTTAGGGAAACCTGACGTCTTAAACCGTCATTATTTATTTGTAATAAAAATTAACAATTTGCTAGTTATTATAATATACGTTATAATATACGTACAAATGACATTTTCACTAATTTTCATCTGGAGAGTAAATTATTTAAAAAATTATCATTCTTCTTTCTAATAAAGTAGTCGACAAAAATTTATCCATTTCATAATAAACTCATAATGAATAAGGTTGCACTTCTCAGAAAATTAAATCAATATTGACTAACTCAGTTGATGCAACGCAATTAAAATTTTATGAGGTGCAAAAAGGAACAGCGGAAGCGCTTGAAATTCGCGAATACAATGTGATGCGCAGTCGATGACAATAACACGTCTCACTGCCCCTCGCATATTCAGCGCCGAAACGTATTCTCCATTTTCATTGAATATTAAACGACTTGCCGATTATGTTTGTATAATCTGCAACAATAAACGTCGATCCAAAGCCTCGAAAAAACAAACTGCTTCCCCGCTACCATAACTGTACTCGGCAAGGTATTCAGATCGCTTTTGTTTTTTTTTTGCAGCGCTTAATGGATCGAAGAGTCAGCGTAGAATTGAAGAGCCTTATAATAGCAGCAGGCATTCTCGAGCTCGTTACAGGAGCTTTTTCTCCCTTTAAAAGCCCCCGCCCGTTCCTCGGGTTCATTAGCGCCTGGCGCGAGATATAAAAAGCGAGTTTACGCGTCGAGTTCGTTCGTCAATCGCTTTAACGATCAGCAAACGAAGGCAAAGTTCGCATGCGAGAGCCGAGGCCCAAAAGACTCGTGCCCGAGACGGACTAATTAAAAAGACTGCCGAGAGCTGCAGGCACAATATTGATTCTCATTTTAGGGGCGTCGGAAAGTAGGTTTCAATTGATTGCCGGCGCGCGGAGGATCCGTGCTTAGTCAAATATCGACACGAATGCCGGTGTCGTTAGTGCAGCAAAGGATGAATCTGCGCGCGTTTGCCGAGTAAGCCGAGTAAAGGTAGCTTTGAGTTTCGAATTAAGCAGTACGGCAAAAAGTGTTTAGGGGCGTTTTTTCTCGAATATCGCGTGCCGAATGCGATAGCGTTATCCTTTTTGCTAATTCGCCTGGAGTAACTTCGCATCAGTTTGCTAAGTTTGCAAGTAGGATGCATTTGGAAAATAAAAGTTTTATCTTATACTTTTAGTGCCTCGCCGCGGCTGTTGAAAAATAGAGGGCATTATTTTTGACGCTGCGGCTGGTGCATGGTTCAATCCGTACTTCAAAAGCTTAACTTTCTTGACAGAGACGAGTTTATTTCGAGCTTGATAAATTTCTTAATTACTTCAATCTAATTACTAGATTAGACTGAGCAACGTCTTCCAGTGTCAATTGCACGATAAATTATTTGTGAGATGAGATTTAAAATAAGAATATTATTTTGTCTCGTGAAACTTGTATATTTTTATGTTGCTTATAACGAGATTAAACTAATAGAATATTTTAATCCCACGCGAAAAGCTTATCGTGTAGGGGCTCGTACAAGATTGCGATGTAAATTCGAAAGCTCCTCGCAGCGTCGATCTGCCACTCGGGATTCCGATGGCACTCTTCTCTTGGCAGCTGCGCGCCGGCAGATCATTGCCGCATGCGAATTTCAACCCTGTAAGTCGCATTTCGCGCGCGCGCGCGCGCAAATATGAGGGAGCCGCTAGAGACGAGTTGCGCCATGTTACAAACTGAAAATTGCCACTTAAACTCGGGGAAGTTCGTTGCGCGCGGGTTTTATCCAGTGCGCATCTCGGAATCGCGGCGCTCGCGAGAATTTGATCAAGGGAGTGCTGCGCGTTAGTTTTCAGCCCGGAGATATCTGATTACAGCGAAACCTGGGGGGTAAAAGGGCCTTTGGGTAAGTGGTGATTTAAAGCTGAAAGGGAGAGGAAATGTAATATTTAGATCGATATAACGTATCGGGAGAGATAGACTTTTTTCGAACGGACTGAGAATTCTGGCTATTATACTGAGCCAACAAATAAACATGGGTTTTTGGCCGGAAGCTCGGCTCTTTATTTTTTGTACTGCTGTAATTTTTTACCAACAGGTAAACGTTGACACACTGAAATTAGTACCACCGTTCCTTGCATAATAAAAAACATGAATTAACTTTGAGGTAAATAATTGACCTACTTTTATTATTTTCAGTACGAGCGTTTAATTAGTTAAACTTTTTGTTATCAATGTGCTTTTTTATTTTTAGTTATATTTTTGAAGTTGTCAATTTGTAGTTTTTTTTTGCTTTTAACTCTGATGATTTAAAACCGTATAAAATAAATTTCAATAAAATATAAAAAAAAAAAATGTACGGAATAATTTCTGAACGATTTAATAAAAAAAAGATTAAAAATAAATATTAGTTTTTTCAAAGTAAAATTTAGTTAAAAGCAGTTGAATAAATTCTAAAGGAACATATATAGAGGCTGCGATTTTTTTTTGCTGAAATCAATTTTTTGCAGCTGCAGACGTTTTCAATTAATTGTTCGGAAACATCTCGACTTCACTGTCTTGCAAAAATTGTTTAATTCTTAGAAGAGAGAAATGGGGAGCTTTGAGAAATGTTCCGAGTATTGCTTTTCCTCGTTGTTTGAGTCTGAGCTTCTTGTGTCTGTTAATTCTTTACCGTTTCTATGCGGCATATAAAAATTAATTTTAGCAAGATCTTTTTGAAAACTTTAGACAACTAGGTATCAATGGATATCAAAGCAAGAATTGTTGATTTTTAACATCCAGATAAGAAAAGCATTTGTAAAAAAAAGCACCGTTGAATACTTTAATGCGGCAGTGAATCTTGTTCGGGCCACCAACAATCAGGAATTATGCGTTCCGCAGTCGGAGATTCAGCGGGCCAAAAAATCGAATTACCGTCGTTCTTTAAAAGCCGCGTGTCCGCCACTCGGAAAGGGGTAGAAAAAGTTACGTACGCGGAATAAAAAGAGCGCGAGACGCGCGGAGAGATACAGAGAGAAAAACTCGGGAGGTAAAAAAAAAAGGGCGGCCGTCGAATAAAATAGGCGGGCAGCTTGCCAGAGCCCGGCTTAACCCAAATTGGCAGGCTTTCGAGAAAATTGCAAATAAAGTCGCGGGATAGTTTAATGAAATGCGCGCACGCGCCCGCGAACCCGCAATTCCTCCAGTCTACAGACACGCGGGGATTTGAATTTTCAATCCGCGAGAAATTCCGTTCCTCCGCGGCGCTGCTTCCCTCTCTCTCTCTCTCTCTCTATTTACGCGCAAACCCGCTTACAAATTCGTAACGGAGTTAGCGGCACGTGCGACTAGTCTGTGCACAATAGAGCCGAGCCAATCAAATCCCGGCAATTATCGAGCCCCTGTCCCGATCCAGTTTGCGAAGGCGAAAGACCGGCTTCGAGTGGCACATCAGTCGGCCGAGAACGGCTGTGCGGCTGAGTCGGTGAATTGCATTATTAAAATCTAATCTGCGCGCGCAACTTGGGCCCGGGGATCTACGAGAGAGCTGCTCGGTGTATTGTTTTTAGGAAGGGAGGAAACCCGAGACAAAGGATAGCCCGCAATGGCACAGAGGAGGAAGAGCCGCGCGCCGCCGATTGCTCTTATCGTTTATTCAACGCGGCGGCGGAAATCCCGTCTGTTTAATGCACGAGATTATTAGCGCAACGGCTCTCGGAGATGACGGAGATTTCGTACGTGGATTTTACGGGGCTGCTGCTGCTGCTGCTACCTCTTCTCTGGTATCTCAAAGGCTGTATATTAGTACAGCTGCAAAGCAGAGGATTTGCCTGAATTTCGGTCGAATTTCCCTAACGCGATGACCTATAATCGAGGGTGAGTGCTGAAAAATTAAAGGAAATGTGTGCTTCCGTGATGGATTAGCTTTTCTACCTTGGGAGTTAACATTTATTTGAGCTATTTATTTATTTATTAATCTTAAGCGAAAGCCGAGTAATTAATTATTCCGCTAGAAATTCAATTGCACCGTTATTCTTTAATTTGCTAATGAAGCAATGAACTGTTAATGAAAATTCATTTAAATTAAAAAGCATCTTTTCCTTTGATTTAAATCGTCTTTTCTCTATTTATTACAATTGCTGTGCATGTATACTCAAAATAACTGCATCTGTAAGTTCAAAAATAAAATTTATTAGCCAACAATCTTCATGAAAATGCTTGGCAAAAGGCAACATGGGCTTGTTGCGTAATAAATGGGCCGAAATCGACTTGAGGATCGGCGCCGCATCAAAGGGCAAAGGCGGGTTCGGACGTCAGGTACGGCGGCGGCGTCGGCGACGTTGCAGCTGGGAAAACCGTTGTCCAAACTCGTGAAACGACTCGACTAAGATTGATTTCGTTTGGGCATGTTTTGGGTTCGAAACACGGTAAACGAGCTGCCGTTTTCCGGGATCCAGCTGCTCTAATGAGCTACACCTGACGTTCTTTTTCGGAAATCTGGCGCTTGTTGCCCTCCCGAACCTACCAATTTTCAGAAATGTTTTGAAAGTTTAGGGGAATTACACAGTTTTTAAAAGTACATTTTTACTTTCGGCTTCTCGAAAATTAAAGTCATTTCAGGCTTACTGTAAACAGTTATTTTCTTTACGCAAGTTTAGAAAATTAAAGAATTATTCATCATTAGACTTTTAATTACACTGAGGATTATAAATATTTTCGCAATCGTTATTGTAACTTTTATACAAATTTAAAGAATTCATTTAATTTTGGCATAAAAAATTTATTATTAAAGTTGCAGTAAATTTACCAGAGAATATTCGAGTGTAATTATTTTGTAATAAGCATAAAAATTTGTTCGTATTCGCTTTATGATGCTATCCCATAATATGAAGCTTTAAAACATTTTGCAGATGATACTTTATAAATTTTTGATGCTATGAAATAGGTCAAATAAAGCATTATGCCTTTGCATGCACTTTTGAGTAAAGCATTTATTATTATTTGTGATTATTTGAGAGTTCCTGTTATTCCAGAAGTAGATGTTAATCCAGCGGAAGAAAAGTAGCTTTAATCCATTCCTAAAACTATAAAGATTAAGCTCGGAAAGTAAAATATAGAAAAAAGGGGCGGAGAGTGCATCGAAAATTGGTCGCGCGTAACGCGCAAACACAGACAGGCGAGAGCGGGCCATTTAAGCGATTAGCATAAAAATGTCGTATTTATACAGGCCCGAAGCAAAGCGAGAGCAAGTTTGGAAAAGGGTGGAGGAATCGCGTCGAAAGTTCCTGCGCCCGCCGAAGCCCCGGAAGTCGGGAATCTAGTTTCGCACCGCTTGACTGAGGGGGTTAGAGCGCAAGAACAACAAAGGGCCGAGCGTCCCCAAAAACGTTAGTTAATGCTTAAACATACACGCGGGGTATTATGTTCGCCGAGCGCACTGCGCGGCCCCTATATATAGTGCGCTTTTTTTCCACGCTGTGTCCCCCGTGAAAGTTTTCGAAATAGGACTGTGTATTTGGCTGCGCCGCTCGGAATTAAAGGAGGCCCCGTCAGTTGCACGCACGTATATACCGAGTGCAGCGTGAAAAATTTATTTTGACTGCGCTGATTGATTGCGCTTTCGGCGCTGATGATGATGATGAATCCGGAAAGGCCGATGGCGGGATGCCGGTATCGAGTGCAGCGGAAGCTTTTTAGGAGGCCTTGCGCTTTGTTTTCTTTACGAGTTTTCAAGGGATTCTAATGCTCGTTGGGTTAACAAAATGTTTCACATTTGTATTAAACTTTTTTTTTGGAAATACGTTGCGTGAATGCAGTTTTACGTCGAGTAGTATACTTGGAGTCGAGTACTAAATACGCTTTACGTTAAACCAATAGAAGCTGTGAATTTTTTTTCAAAACAAACTGCTATGAATACGTGCTTTGAAAAAACCTACTTTTCCGCTGCAAAGCTACTCGTTTCAAAGACGATCCAACTCTAAAAAAAAAAACACACGCTTATTAAAAAAGTAAAAAAAAATCACTTTTTGGAGATAAAGGAAAAATGCGCATGCTACTCTATACGAAAACAATTATTTTTGGCCTATATTCGTTAGCATCGCTCGAAAAAGGAAAGGAAATAAAAGGAGATAATCAAAAGCCGCGGAAAAGTTTGATCGCGCAGCTGCCGCGGCGCACGAGTCAGGTCTTTAATTTACGTTTCCGAGTGGCGACTTGTCGGCAATCGAACCACATGGCGGCCGCGTAGCGAAGAAAGTCGAAAGTGCTATTGTATAGCCAGAAGGAGAGAAGGCGGTTGCGATGTTGCGCGACTAAAAAGGGAAAGTCCCGGAGCGGGGAGGGAAAAATGTGGGCTTCGCCGCTCTCCTCCTCCTCCCCCTTTTTTTTCGAAACGAGCTCGAGACGAGAGGAGCCAAAACTATCAAAGGGGTGGAGCACTCGGCGGCGCGGCGCCTTTTTCTTCCTTTTCTCCTTTTTCTCCTCTTTGCGCTCGCTTCTTAAGGACCTGGCGCTTTTGGCCCTTACGCCCCACGAGAGATTTGACCCGTCGAGAGATTCATTCGTGAATGCGCTTGACGGCTTGTTAGGTGAATCGATTTAAAATTCAGTTTTTTAACGATCTACTCTTTCGAGAATTCCGCCAATTTTTTCGCTCTGGAAAATTGTTTGTTGATAGAATTTTATTTATTTTAATGCTTTTGAATCGTTCATTCTTATACCAAAGTGAAAAATCTCCCTCGGCACTCATTCACACTTTCTAATGTTGAAAGACTAAAGAGTGCACTATATTTACTCGGGCCGTTGACACTTGAGATGTTTGTGAATCAGAAGTCGACCTTGCTTTAAAATGAGGTTTAATTATACCAACTAATTTAATTATAGCACTGTGCTGTAATGGTATTTTTAGAATTAGTTTAACAGTAAAACATATAAGTGAAGGAATATTTATGTAAAAAGTTTGGAATAAAAAGTTATTTGACTTACACTGTGCCCACATAGAAAGCATCTCGGAAGAATAAAAGTTAAATCCTCAGAAAATCAATTCAAAATTCGAGTGTCATTACGAACTAAAGTAAATGATTAGACATTCATCGGTGCACTTATCGAAAGTAGAATCTTGAATCTGAAAAGCATACAATGAGAAATTGAAAATCCCATAAAGGGCAATTGCCGTAGCATCGAGCGTACAAGAAGTAAAGTCGAAAGAGCGCTCAATAAAATGCCAAGATCGAATTTTTGTGTACTCAAAATATAAGGCTTTAGCGTGGCTCGCATTAAATTACGCCTTTGGTTAAATCGAATTTTGAGAGACGGGGCTTTCAGGGCCCGAGCAACAGCGGCAAGACCAATTCCAATCAATGAGAGGTAGGTACAAGAGGGCTCGGGACAGGCCGCCGGCCAAATTGAACACGGAATTTCGGCATTGTAATTTTTCGAGCACGCCCAAACGAGGCGCGGACGGCCGAAATGGGCGGGCGGACGGACCGGGAAAGCGAGAGATCGACGATAGCCGAGTATTTCTTTGAAACTGACACTTTTTTATACTTTATTTATGATTTATTTAGCCGCTCTTTTTGTTCTCCGTCGTTCCGTCATTCGGTACCGTCACAGTTATTTATTGCTAGGAAAGATAGGCGGCTTTTTTTTGCATTTCGATTATTAGGGCTCATGATTATTCATGGGAGTTAACGAACCGTTCTACTCGACCTGTTTCTGCATTATTTTTTAGGGATGATTATGGCCGGTGTTTTGTGCCTATTTGATGTTAAGTGTTTATTAACTTGAGGAATATGTGAATATCATTATTACAGCTGAGCAGGATGGAGTTAATGACGATTATTGTATACTTTTCCTACACTTTGCGTTGCATGAATTATGCATTAAAAATTTGTTAACGTACGCGAGCTTCAAGCATGTCATTACCATTAATATTAGGCTGATCGAGTAAGCGAATTCTGTAAAATATTAAATAAGTCACTCGTTACAAAGCTTCCCGACCAAAGCAAATCATCGACGCGTCGAGATTTTACTTGGATAGAATGTTAGGTTCCTGCGGCCGCGGGCAATAAATAAAGAAAAAGCAGGAGCGCTCAATCGCAACGTTAACCAAGGACGTCCGGCTGGATTTGCGCGTATCCGCGCTTACGTACACACGTCGCGTCGGCGAATCGTCACTGGCGGGAGTTAATAAGTGCGCTCGGGAATAGAAGTCGCCCAAGCCACTGATTCGGAACGTCTCTCGCGGCTGCCTCGGGGAATTTATCGTTTCGCTGGACGCGGATTCGCCGACAGCCCCGAGACTACCGCCGGTGCAATTAATCCTTCTCTTTTTTTTCGGGACACACCGAGAGCTGCCTTCTTTTCAATTGGTAGGTGCGCCCGAACGGCCGCCTGTTTGTTTGTTTGTTTGTTTGTTTGTTTGCCCGGTTGTTGCTTGTTTCCGCGAGGGGAGCGCAGTTTTGCGAGGTGGTAATTAAATAGAAGGGCACGAGTTTCGATAATGTATAGTATACTGCCGCGAGCGTTGACGTTTGCAATGAGTTCGCATGAGCTGTGAGAGCGAACGAGTAATTATCCGTTTCTTGTTACAGGAAAATCTATAGTTTAGTGCAGTTTAAAACAAAGTATTACAGCGCAAACAGGTACATTAGGCATACAGATTATTTTGCATATTAACCAACCAATTCTAGTCGTTGAAAAGCACCAAAGCCAAATAATTCGTCGATGAAAAAAAAAAATTTAAAGGCAAAAAAGTAGCGCTTATCGGTAAGTTGGGCACTCAGCGAAAAAAAGAGACGATCGGTTGCGCAGGCACGCTGGCAAAAAATCGGAATAAAAAGCCGCGACCGTTACAGCTTACAGCGCTGCCTACTTAGCCGGGCGTCGCCATCTTAATGAGGGGTCAGGCCCGTCAGAGGGAACACCGAAATAAGTGCCGCGTCGCGTACAACAGGTAGCGGCGTAACAAGCATTTGCGCGAGTGCCTCGGCGCCAGCGGTCCCCGTGACTCGCCGATATGCGGAAAATCTCCGGATCCTTCGGCTTCCGAGCTCCAATCTCCGAGCCCCGGAGAAAAAAAAAAGGAGCGTAAAAAGCCGAAGAAGCGGAGTAATCAATGATCAGGGCGCATAAAAGGCGCCCCGTCGACGCGGCTAAAAAACTCTTCTGGTAGAAAAATCGACATAGCGCCCTGTAATTAGAAACATCGCGGGGTAGGCGGGCAAGGCGGAAGGATGGATAGACGTCGGGGGGAATGACAGCGGTTTAGGAAGAAAAGTAAGCGCCGAGGCGGGGCAGCGACCTTCTTTTAATGCCGCGCGAGTATATTTTTGGGGCCTCTACCCCACGAGGCGGCGTGTAGCATCTGGTCGCGGCCGAATTTCGCCCGGGGCACATATGTGCCCGAGCACTTTCGTGGGAGGAGGCCAGATAGAGATAGGGAAAAAACTGTTAACGAGGACCGCAAGCAACATGCCGCCGGGGGAAGGCCAGACGCTTAAGCCCTCTCTTGCTTTTCTCGCCTCTCCCGACCTCTTGTACTTCTTGCTACTTTACTCATTTAACAATTCGAAGGGAACTTTTCTAATTTAGGGCTGCAATTACCACCCGACCTCTATGTCGATAGTTTAAGTCAATTCAAAATTACATCGGGCGATCCTTGAAATTCAGTTGGAAATCATTCAGTATTCTATATTGGTTTATAAATGGCTATCGAAAGATATTTTTTTAGAAGAATTCTAAATAAAAGGCGAATTTGCTAGTTTGCCGATGTTTTCGGTTTTTTTTTTATTGCCTTTTTCAAATATTGTTTTTTTTTATTTTATTTCTGTTCACTCTCTTTGACGTCAAAAACAGTTGTAAAAAAATACAAGTAGCATCTCTACGTCAGTTTCGACGGAGCCATGCCGCGCCGTCTCCTGATTATTACGCTTCATCGCTTCTGAATTTAGAATGTTTTTTAATTTAGTTGACGGATAACGAAAGAAAGATTCAAGAATGGAAATAAGTGACAACGTCGGAACTAAAAAACCGTTAAGAAAGTTTCCTAATAATTATTATGTTAATCAATTTTTTGGAAACTCAATCTCGTACATTGAGACTAATAACTGCTTTTCCGTACGCCAAGAAGTTTATCTGGCTCGTCGAGAATTCATTTCACATTAGAGATTCATTGGGAAGAGCAGTAAAAACAAAGTCGCGCCTCGAGAGCGGAAGGCTCGGGATCTGTCGCGTGGGAATAATAATGGTTATTGACCCGTCCTCGTATAAGCTCTCGCGCGTAATTTAACTTTCTAATGCCGAAGCCCGGTATTTATTACGCGATATTTTTCACCGACTTCCTCGAGCCTTTTTTCTCCTTCTGCTTTGATTTATCGTCTAATGCCGTCGAAGGCCACAGGCCGGATGGATTCTGGCTCAATGTGGAAAAGTGAGAGCACATTGACAGAGTACATCTCCTTAGGTACAATTTATATTGGGATAATTTATCGGTTGATTTTTTGCCGCCGTTTATACGCGTTTGTCGGGGTTTCTTTTTTTATTGAAAGTTTGAAATATCGCTCCGTATGATTTGGAAAAATTAATATTCGCTGAGATTATTACAAGTTTGGATTGTGGCGGTAAAAAATGGTGGTCGTTAAATCTTCCTTCGATTCTAATATTGAATCATTTATAATTTGTAGACTTTGTAGTAAAATTACAAATTAATGTAGCCCTTGATGATGTGTATTTTTATTAAGTAAAGTAATTTTTTTTATTTTTTTTTTTTCAAAAAAAGTATACAAACGATGTTTTTTTCAATTCATTAAGACGACAACGTGAATTATAGCCAGAATAATTGATTTTAAAGTTTTTTTCGCTAAACTCCTCTCCTATTTCTGACGAAACTGATCGTCCGGACGTCATAAGCGTAATGACGCCTCACGAGGCCACAGATGGGCAGAAAAAAATGTCTAATCCTAATATTCATAACTCCGCAGCCAGTTTAACTAAGCGGTCACTCTCCCGAGAAGTGAAAACAATTTGTAGCCTTCATGCTGAAGGAGTGAGACTCTCGTACTTAGTTCTTAACCCCTGATTAATGCGACCCGATTAATCATGCACTCGGAGGCTCCAGAGCGCCGAAAAAAATAATCCGAACGCCTTTTCCCAGACTTGGAAGTGAAGAAGCCCTGCGCGGTAGTTAGTTTCTCAAGGCGCACGTCGAATTCGCTAATTACGCGCGCCGAATAATTCAGCCGGACTAATTGCCGCGGCGGCGGCGGCGGCAGCCTCCTCCTTTAACGATCAATGAAAAGTCATCGGACGCTATTAAAAGCCGGCCGAACAAAGGAGAGATTGATCAAATAGAGAGAAGAATCGGTCGTTACGCGGCAATTTATATTACACGCCGCTGCTCTGCGCTTACGCACTCGGTCAGCTGATTTATGCAGCGCGCGAGCGAGCGATGTCCATTGTCGTCTCCGCGGATCGTAAAAATTAGCGGCAGCGCCCCATTGTGCTACCGTATTTACACGGCCGCCTGCTTATAGAGTCGATATAGGATCCGCTCGGCCGCGAGTCTTTGCATTGTATCGTGAGTAATGATTGCACGGGGATTAGGAAATTAGCGGATGCGCGGAGTTCGAGCACTTGCCGCCTTTTCCTATTCTCTACTCTAATTAGTAATTTTTCAGCGAGCTCTCGTAGATACCGAGCAAAACGGCTTGACCTGAAGTCAGATACTTTTATGACTTTTGCTCGCGCCCTTTGCTGCATTCTTGTTGCTGTCTCGAGTAAATTAGACAAAAAAATGAGGTAAATAAAATTATCCTTATTTGCGAGAAATTTCTTTGATCCTTGGAAAAGGCTCATCACTTTGTGAAATGAATATCCTTGCCGTGGATGCCGCTTTGCCATTCGCTTGGAGCAGGAAAGAGGAGATTTAATTTGATCAAACGATAACGAGATTCAATCGGAAATTAATCAAGTTAAGGCGTTTTCAGCCTGAGATGAAAAGCAAGCTACTTAAAAAGGTTTGATGTTTATTTGCAAGTCCGAGGGTACGGAGTAATTACGTTTAGCAATTTCCCGATTAATTAGCATTAACGAATCGCGCGAAAAATTCCAGCTTGTCCGTGAAAATTGATTCCTGTACCTTATTAGTTACACGACGAAAGAGCCAAAAAATGTAAAATTGACTAGAGAAAGGTACACAGTGTAATCTGGGACTCGCGGCAAATTCGATCTGAAAATTGAATTCACTCCAGCCTTTTACACCTGCAATCTGACCTAATCCATCTGCAGCAGCATCTGCGTGTATTAGGTATAGAGCTCGAGGCTTACGCGCGGGCAGAACAAGTGCGCCGTGTTAAAAGCAGCGAGCGAGAGAGCCCAGAGTTAATGCCTTCTCTCTCCCTCTCTCTCTCTCTCTCTCTCAACTGCGGCCTCCCTCCGAAAGAATGATTTAGTGGAGGTACTAAATCCGAGATAGGATATACGTCGAATGAACATATCTGAGCCGTATATAGCTTGCATCGGGAATGCCTCTGTGCGCATAGCCTGCGTGCCTGCCATATGCGCTGACTAGGCTTCGGGTGGATCCGAAAAGGATACTTTCTGAGATATTGTCGGAGATTGCTTTTGACTGCCGATTTCTGGAAGAGTTATGGCTCCAAGGCGGGAGATTAATAAGGCCGAGGTGAGGCTGCTTCTTCGGGTCAAGGTATTCGATTTCGTATACACAAATTTTCAGACCAGAGATAAACGTGGATTTTCAGTGCAGCTCATTTGCTATTAAACTTGTTTTGTCGATGCGCGAAAGGTGCTCGGCGTTCAGGGGAGACGTCAACTATTGAATTATACATTGCTTAGTTTGTCTCCGCTTGGATTACGACGAGCGAGAAAATTGCCCTACAATTAGCTGCTTTTGCCTTCACGAAGCATGTGTTTATAGGGACTTTGTTTAGATTACCGTATGGAAATGGAAATTGTGTAGTATGCAGGAAGCTGATTCCATTTATATATATACCATTAATTCTTACTGCTTTCTTTAAAATTTCCATCTAAATTTCCATTTAAATTTTCATTTTTATTACATTAAGTGCCTGCTTTAATGAAAAACTTTTAGAAAAATAATGAATAAACTAACCTTCTGCTCTCGTATTAAATTTCGGCGTCGTCTTCTGTATATCAAATTCAATAACAGATAGAAAATATTTTAGTTTAAAATTCGTTATTGTTCAATCTCTAATTATTTATTCCGAGCGAGCAAACTGCAAACTAACGAGGCAATCGGTTACCCGATAAATGAAGCCAGCTCGGCTCTCGCCGCGTGACGGGCTAATCGATCACGCGCATAAGCACGCGCCGAGTCTCTATTTTTAGGGGCGCGAGCCCGGAAAAGCGCCGATTTTCGAGGGGATTAAGCGTGCCGGTTTGGCGGGGCGAGCGGTACACGTGCGTCGCGTTAACGGCTCCTGGAACTCCTTGTCTTTCTTTCGGACGGTGAGAAAGCCCTTGAAAAATTGTTTTCAAAATCTTCGGGGTGCAGCAGTTCTGCTTTTGTTGGAACTGTTAATTTACAATTTTTTAAGTTTTCAACAATTCAATCACAAAAAGTTACTCCAATCTCAATTTTAGATTTACTGCCGTCCGCTAATTGTTACTTTTGTATAAGATAGGATAACGCAGCTATTTAAAAAGTTGCCGCAAACAATCAGTTCCCCAATGATTTTCCTTGATAAATAAAAAAAGGCGAGCTTCCCGCAACCGTAAATGCAGCATTTATTTCAGCGCGTAAAAACGCAAAACCACAAGGAGAAAAAAAATCCGGTCAGCTGAAACCACTGGCAGCACGCCACAAAAAGGAGCAGGGCATTAATCAGAGGACGAGGAAGCCCGGTGAAATTCGATGCATCGGCGCAGGGGGAAATTGATCGTTTCGAGTTTTCGGAACTCATCGGCGCAGCTGCAATGGACGCACTTAACTTCTCGCACCCTCGCGGCGTTTTCGCGGTCGAGTCTCTCGGCGGGGGGAAGTGCAGGATATTCCGCGCGATGTACGCGCCTATATTATGCACGCACCGGGCGCTCAAACTTTTAGGGCCCACTTATTTGCCTGATTTAGAGCGCGGGCGCCATTTGTTTATTCGACGCTCGAGATTGGAAATTAAATATGGATTCGGAAATTTTATAAGCCACTGGTAGTTGTAGCGGGCTTTTATTAAGATCTGCATACTAGGCGTTTGGTGGGAGAGCTGCCTTTACTGCTAAGGTCGGATTTAATATCTTCCATTATGTTCCCGGTGAATGTAGGTATTTTGGATTTCAGAGATAAAGATTATTTGAAATTCTTGTTGGTTTACTGCGCAAGGAATTTTTCCATTGTCGAAAAGTATATTAATTTTACAACGGATAAATTTATATATAAGAATTTTAATGAAAGAATATTCGTGCATTAGTCAGAGTATTTTTATAATTAAGAAAGATTCCTTTAAGACACAATTAGTTTAGTTTGCTGAAAGCGTTTCTTTTAAAGTAACTTATTCGCTTCAAAAGGGCTTCTAGCTCTGACCTGTATTTTTATAAAAGCTAGAATAATTGGAAAATTAAAAGCAAAAGGAAGCACGCGAAAAATGACAATTAGTTGCAAATCGCAGGAAAGAATGACAGAGAGAGAGAGAGAGAGAGAGAGAGAGAGAGAGAGAGAGAGAGAGAGAGAGGAGGATAGCGCGAGAGCCGCATGCCGGCGGTCGCCGCTGCCGCGCCACGAGATTTATGGCCCGAAGAAGTTTAAGAGGCGATTTCGCGAAAAAGAATCGCCAAGAAATGAGAGCGTTAATGAGGATAAAAACGCTGTAATAAGCGAGATTAAAGGAGGAAAAAGAGCGTGCCGAGTTGTAAAGGCAAGGCCGCGCGCAGCAAGATTGTAACCGGTGCGGGCAGAACTACTAGCGGGGCAGCGCTTTCTCTCCTACCCGAGTCCAATAAAAATAGGAAGGCAGGAAGCTCGAGAAAATGAAATTAGCGCACGGCGGAAGACTTATCGCCGGCGCGTAGAGGACTTTAGAAACAAATAAATAAATCTTCTGTGATTTCATGCGCTTTCGATCCCCCGTCTGTTTTTGTTTGAGCGACGGTGCAGCCTGGCAGAATGTTGTTGTTGCGACTGTAAGACAAACAAGAACGGACGTGGACGCGCTCATTATAGGATATAAATTGTATTGATTACCGCTCGGATCCCTGCTTGTTTAGAGGAAAAAAACTCCAGCTGTGCTGTGTGCACTCTCCTTTGCGTCCGCTTGTTGGTTTAATCTTGGAATTTCGAGGGGTTTAGGAATCGATGGCTTATTGATTTTGCATTTTCATTTATAAATTCTGACTCTAGAAAAACAGTTGAATAGACTAGATGCATTTGAAATGTAAATCCGTGGCTTTGATTTTTTTGCGATAAGGCGGTTCTCGAAATTCGTTTCGTTTATTGAAATTTTGTGATTGATGATTTAATGGATTGCCTGTATTATCAATCTTCTAAAAAACGAAGTAAAAAATCCTTATTTATTGTGATTGAGAATAGATTGGAATTTTTTGTTTTTTATTTTTAATTTCATTTTCAAAGATCGTAAAGCAGCAATTGTTTAAAAATACAAGAGGAGCAAAATATTTTTAGTCTAAGTTTAAAAAGGAGAAAAGAAAAAGAGCGGAATAGAAATAATCGCTTCGAAAGAAAAAGCGAATTAGAATAATGGGGTTGGTGACAAACGAGCCGTCGGTTTAATTTACGGCTTTCGCTTTCTGTTGCTGCACGGCGTCCGGCGAAGGGAAGGGGGAGCTCCGACTCGTTTACTCCGCGTATTACAAAATTCCTTGAAGCGGGTAAATTTTTATGAGGAAATTGTTAAGGGCTCGGTCGAGGGCAATATTTCTCATTGAAAAGGCGCTGCCGGTAATTAGCGTAAAAAGTCAAGCTGCCCGCTCATGATTCTAATTACTCTCTCCTCGTCAGTTTTTGACAGCCCTTTTTAGCTCGCAGCCCTTTCAAGCTGCGCTTCTCCGTTACTCTTGAAAGATGTGCCACTGATCTCGCGTTGCTTCCTTTTTCATTCGCTCGTCAAAGGAGGCTCCTTGGCATTTTTAGAGGATAATCCGACTACTTAGTCTTGTGTAATTTACCGACTTGTAAGCCATGTCAAATTAGGATAAACCGTTGTGGCGTTCAATGAAAATGTTGCATTACGCGGAGCTGTTAACGATTTATCGTCAAAGCTCGACGAAGATGCGCTCGTTCGAAAGCGATTTACGAGTGCTTGATATTCGTTTTTCTTCTTTTCGATATCATTTAACATCAATCAAAGTAGAATTAGGATTTCTTTTTTTCTTGAGTAAACATTTAAACTCTTAATGAAAACGCTAAATTGAACTTGAGTGCAAATACATAAGCTATGCAGTTAGAACGTGTAATCTAACTTCTATTTGTAATGTAACTTACTATTTAGTTTCGTTTTAATACCCATTCATTATAATCCCATAATATTCATCGTGTTCGGAATTGAAGTGAAATTTTTTTTTTTTTTTTTTTAAAGCGGCACTTTAAAAAGTATTCATATTTCGATGCGATTGTCATTCTGTTGTAGAAAATGATATCGTGCTACGTTTTCGAAAAGAAAGAGAATAATGAACTAGGGAGAAAATTCAAGGCGGCATAATATTTGCAGAAAAGCACTTTGCACAGCTCTTTGTAAAGAGAAAGCAAAAGATTGCGCGAGCGAGGTCTCTCCCTAAAGTAATCGCCGGGCTCTTATGTTATACTACGGCGATTTCGGGAAAAGTTGACGCGCGGCAATTAGCGCCGTCTTTCCCTCGAAAGTTGCCCGAGGCCTAAGTCAGCGCGATTCCGAAGTCGGGCGCGAAGCGAGTTTGACTAAGGCCTATAGGAGCGAGGGAAAACACACCCGCGGCAGGCGTGAACTTTCGACTTGGGATAAAATTTCAGTGCAGCCTTTGCGTGCGCAGGCCGCCGGGGAAACTTCAGCTCTCCGCTGCTTTATTAATAGCTTCGATAGTTGGCTTCGTCGAGGATGAAGTACGGCCCGCATTAATCATTCGCGCCGGTATAAGATTTAGTATAAACAGGTAAAATATGCCGAGCTACAAGTTTAATAAGAAATTCTGCAATCGATGGAAAATGTAGTTGAGACGTTCTTTTTACAATGCGCTTAATCACGAAGACGGTGGATGCTTGTGATTCATTGCACAGCGTCCCCGATCGATAATCGCAACAAGCTTCGAGCTTGCAAAATTCTAATATAATTACATTTGAAAAATAAACATTTTTCTTCGCTTTTTTATTTATATTAAATATTAAAATATTAAAATAGCACGATATATTTATAAACTAAAGGTCGGAATGCACAATGTCGCCGTAATTTTTCAAGGAATGAAAGAGTCAAAATTTGTCGGAGTCCCTCGTGCAGTTACACGTACAAACATCTCGAAGCGAGGAGAAAAAGGAATTGGCAAAGTACAGAATACGGAGCAGTAGGCTGCTGGCCAAGTTAAACATGCACAAGTTACACACATATATATATAGGCACGTGTAACCGGTAGAGTGCAGCGCTTCTCTATACGCGCAAAAGGAGCAGGAAGGGCAGAGGGAAAGCTGCTCCATTGGCGAGCGAAGGGAGAAGGGGAGGAGAGCGAACAGCGGGAATAATATACAAGGAGGAGAGGATATATAAGGGAGACGAATTCCCCGTCTCTAGCAAATTGCAACTCTGTCGAAATTATCAGCGGTACGAATCGGCTCGAAAGAAGAATGCGACACATTGTTAGCGCCCAAGTATGTCCCATACCCGCACGCGTTCATATTATAAGAGAAGCAGACAGGCAGGCGGGAAGGCCTAGAGAAGTAAGGTATCTCTCATTGCATCGCTCCCTCTCTCCTCGGCACCTCGCGATAACATCTTTCCTGCTGCGGCCGAGAGAGAGAGAAAGAAAGCCGACGTCGGGGAGAGAGAGAGAGAGAGAGAGAGAGGGACACCTTACAATGCCGGAGATAGAGAACCATTCGAAATAAATTGTCATTCGATACCCTGAGAATTCTATTTCTGAAACGGCGGAACTGTTTTGTGCCGACGACAATGACAATCTCTGACGAGAGCTCGCGCCGATTTAACGCTGCAGTGCGGCGGTCGCGTAGCTTCTGCTCGAGAGGAAATCGACGTGGGTGCCGATGAAAGCAGAGCCACAATGCTTTTTTACTTCCAGGAGATCGAGAATCCGCTCGGATAGCAGATACGATGCTTATCGACCGGCCTCTGTGTACCAATCGTTTCTTTTTCTCTTCTTTTTTTTTTGTCGCTCCCTTTGTCCAGCAAATCGCCGGATTTTTGTTCTAAGGCCGGCTGCGCATCGGGCAGTTTTCCTGCGGGAGGAAGGGCCTCCTTAGCGAGCCGCGTTTCCTTTTCGGTATTGAAGGAACAGTCAAAGATGAGACGAGGCGGAGGAATGGCAATTTACATTTCATTAGTATTCGCGAGCTTCTTTTTACTCGTTGCGGCGGCAGCGGCTTCTTGGCATCGAGCAGAAAAGTTTTTAGTTAGATTGAGATATATATGCTTGGTTGAATCAAGCGGAACGGCCAAGTAAAATTATTTCGAGTTGCGGATTTTTCCATGTTTGGTCTTTCGAGTAATTGAACCAATTAATTGAATATTTTTATTAAATAAAGATGTAATTTAAATTTTTATTAATTACAAATAATTATTATTAAAGTCTAATAAGGCCTCCAAAAACCTCCGAGATTATAATCAAATATTTAAATTGAAGATTTTTATAAGCATTATCAAACATATTTTAATTAACATAGACTTGTATATTCTAATTAAAATTGAGCGTTCCTTACGACGTCCAGAGGAGTTAAAATTGCCCGGGGGGACGTGATTGGAATATTTCGTCACAAAGAGTGAATAATATAATAATTCACGTTTTCGTGAATCTCCAGGACAGTTTAGGGGTCAATTGAATTACTTCAATTAACGTGTTACATTCTTTACACAGGACCGTATAGTTATTTAAAGTTTTGATAGCGGAAGCAATTATACGAGTGGGTGCGTAATGACTTTCGTGCGTAAATTGAAAACTGCGCGCATTGACCCAGTTATTCAAAGCAAAGATATTTTTGCATAAACGCCGAGTTTATTTATCAAAAAGTTTGTAATTACCTGAATTTTTACTGTTCTGGAAATTTAATAAGAAAATTTTATAAGTAAAAAGTTTGAGGGAATTCATTTGGTAAGTTTCCGAAGACACAAAGTATATAAAGTGTTCTTTAACGCTGCCTTTTTCTTCAGTTTTGCAGTGCCAAAGTTCGGTGCAGCAAATTATGCTTATAAAATATCGACCGGCCTCTTTCAAAGCAAAATAAACGCATACAGAAAATAACGCTCATGAGCAATATCGGTGGGTAATTAAAATTTATTAACCAGAGTTTCGAAAACTCTGGCAAAAAAGGCGCAGCTCTCCTTGCGCGCCCGTCAATATTCCCGATAACTCGTTACCGCCTCGCGGCTATTATAAGCGAAGTAGCAAAGAGCAGAAAAAAAAGCCAATATCACGGCTGATTTTAAACAATGCGATCTTTATCGTAAATTTTGCCCCCGCTCGCGCGGCTTTGCGGCCGCGAAAAAAGCGGCTACTCCCGAAAGTAAAAAAGCTCCGGGAAAAAAAAGAGAGCACGCGTGCTTACATTGTAATCTCCCTTGGAAGGGAGAGAGGCGTATCTTTCCTTAATAAGGAGCGTTCGGCCCGAGCGCAATGAGAGGTCGTTATTAAAGGGATTTTTCTCGCTCGCTGATAAATCGCGGTGCCGTGTCCCTTTCTCGCGTGCGCCCGGGCGAGGATAAACTAAGGGCGATAATTAAGACGGACGCTGATGCGCGAGATAGCGGCCGGTCCTCACGAGCTGCTGCTGCCGCTGCTGCCGCTGCTGCCGCTGCAGCCAGAGAGGCGCGCCTAAACCTCCGCGAATTCAGGCGAGATTTATCGGCAGCCCAGGCTGAAAACACCGCGAAACATGCCCTGCTCCGGATAACGAGGCGCTTAGCCTCCGCGGATGTATACCCAAGCCGTTCTACGCTTATGGATGCAGCTATGCTCCTTTATTAAGGGGCTTCTTTATCTTTTCGATGAGCGCTCGCCGGTCTACTTACTTTCGCCGAGCACGATTTTCGTGGCCGAGTGGATTCTTAGGCCTTCAGCGAGGTACGCGTTCGGAGGCCCAATACCAGCTGCAGTCTAGTCGACGATCACTGCACTGCGCTTTTATCTGGAAACGAATATTATGTGCGGAAACTCGGAAGCAGATCGGATCAATGTTTACTTTATATTTTATGCATCATGTGGTCATTAATAATCATGAATCTTGATCCCGAGCTATTCATATTACCTAATCTTATTAACTTGAATAAATCATGATATCAGATAAATTATAATTAATTCCTTTTGTGCCCTCCTATGGATAGCCACCGATATAAATTTTGTATTCCACATCACGAAAGCACTTTTGCGGCAAGTGCGAGTTTTCTCTTCCGCCTTCGCCAAAGAAGGTTAATTTTTCCGAAAAAAAAAAAACTGGAAGCCAATCACTCTGTTGATCAGGATTCGAATATCCTCGATCTTGTTTTCCTTGTACGTTGGTTAAGCTCGTAAGCTCCGTTTGCGAGAAAAGAGACGCGCTCAAGTAGATTGCCGGAGATGTCGTGCGGTGGCGAATATTTTTTTTCATCCTCGAACAAGCGTACACGTAATTATGAGCATGCACACATGCAGCTTTGAAGATTCTCGCGCGGAAAGGGAAATATCTGGTTATATGGCCGCAGCGTGAATTCCCTGGCAAAAAGCGCCGGCTGAGTTTCCCGGCGCTTAAAGCCTCGAGGGGAGATGTAGCTAATTTGTTCTTCTTTTTCGCCCGTCGGTCGGCAAAAAATTCCCCAATCGACTATGAAATTACTGCAGTTTACGAGCAAATGATTAGGGTATGTCGTGGCGAATGATTTAAAGTTACTCTGTCTCGCCGTTTATGAGGATAGTTTGTAGTTAACTATATAACTTAGCTTCGTTTTCTAAACTACCTTAATTAATAATCAAGGAAATTTTTTGACGGTTTTTCTACTGAAAATCTAAATATATTTGGATTGAAATTTTTTAAATTCTTTTCAGATAATTTGTCATATTCTACAAAAATTACTTTTATCGTTTTGTGTGTTAAGAATTCAGTGAAAATAAGGATTGGGATTAATTTTAATTAAAATAGTGTATTATAATAATATGTGCAAATAATATTCGCAGATGTGTAAGTTCAAAAAAATCAAGATTTTCATAATTTTGACCTACTTTTTTAAAACTTCAATAGTCTACTACTACAATTTAATAGGTTTGTGCAATAGCGTGGAAGTTGTAATTTCCTTTTACACTTTGTATTATAACCACCAGTGATTTTCATCCAGTGAATTAAATATTGATCTTTTTTTTTTATTTAAATGTTGATTTGAGCTGAATCTTGATACAGCAGAACTAATCGAGAGGTAACGATCTCGGGCGTACCCGTGAAATTCGTGCGTGTCGAAAATTTGTTGCATCTCCTTTTTGGGGCTTTCGCATTATCTCACTGAAATCGGTCTCTACTTTTATTTAAATGAGCCGAAGCTTGAGAGAGGGACAACGATCTGGACAATAAAATAAACCCGAAACGAAGAGGTGCGAGAAAAAATAGGCAAGATTATGTGCAGGAGACGCTTGAGAATTCGATTCCCATAAAGTTACCCGTCGGCGTATCTCGAATTTCAACCGGAGAACCGGACAAAGAAGTAAGGCAGAGGAGCCTGACATTTTTCCACGTAATTAGTCACGATAATCTTTCGAGTTTTAAGACTTAATGCTCCACGATAAAACGTTTATTGCGGCTTATTTTGCCTTCAGAAAGTAACAAGATCTAATTTAAATACGGCCCGACTTTAATGGCACCTTTTAAAGAAGATACGAGAGATGCAACAGTTTTTGTTTAATTCAAATACTCAAAATTTCGTATAGTTTGGGAAATATTCTATCAAATCAAGTTAAATTTCCAGTAAACAGTGTCATGAATAATAATTTCTTTCCGATAATAAGTGTCGTTTTTCAACAAAATTTTTTAATCAAAAGCGAACAAAAAAAACTCGACAAGCGTCGATAAAAAATAGATTTCGGCTGTCACCGCTTAATCAAACAGCACGTAATTTAAGCACCGTTAAAATTCTGATAGGCGTTGACCCAAAAAGGCAGCCTAGTGAACTTTTCATTTACAACCGAATTCCAACGAAAAAACAAAAAAAGCGGCGGCATTTCGCCATTTCGTTTATTTCACCGACAAATTAAAGAAAAACATTTGAAAAGAGAGAGAGTTCCTCTCGCAGGAATATACACGATTAAAGAGCTTGCCTCGGGCGCGTGTACCTTGCATCAAGCTGATTCGCGCGAAAATTATTGCCGAGTTTACCCAAGGCACGCACGCGAAAAAGGCGAGAGCTCCGAGATCGGATTCACTTGCGTGCGCATCTCGTTGTGCTCGCGCCGACTCGCGTCGAGCCTCGCGAAATCGACGCGTTATTGAGACGTTGGGCGCCGAAATTGAAAAAGGGATTATCGAGTTATGGAGCCGAAGGCTCCTCGTGCATGCTTGTACGTGGGGGCAATTTGAGGAAAAAAAGCCAAAGGCTAGAGAGAGGGGCTGCGCGCGATTTATCGGTACCGAGCACCTCCGGCCCCGAGTATGTATACCGTATTATTTCATTCTCCTCTCCGTGAGATATGTTTACCGAGGAATATCCGCGGCTGCATACATGCCCCCTCGCAGAAACGAAGGAGAAAAAAAGTCCGGGCGGTTGGTGGAGCTAACGCGGCGACAAGACGCGCATCAGCTGGCCGGCGCTTATGTATTTATGGGAGGGAGCGCTGCAACTTGAGGTGAAAAATTTACCGCGTCCAACTTCTTATCGATGTTTTTGTGAGAGATTTGTCGCATGATATATTACGCGGTTACGCCGCTATTTATAGCCCGTTGCGTCTTAATTTAATAAGTCGAGCCTTCTACTGCTTTTTGATAAATTTAAGAGCGGCCCTAATTGACAAAATGGGGCTCGGAGTGGTAACAGAAGATTTCGCCGGGAGCCTTTTTAATTTAACGCGCGCACTTAAAAATTTCCGATGATGCTGGCTTTTAAAATAATAACTACACACTATAAAGCGCTTACATCTGTTATATTAATTGCCTTTATCGCTTTGACTGTCATTCGCTTGCATGAGCACAGGTTTTGATAAATATTCCTTTGGCTGCCTTCGGTTAGCGGATTCCTCTTGATAATTGTTTAATAGACAATTAAATTATTTAAAGCACACGGTGACCATCAGTAAAATATTCTCTTGGACCAAAATTAATCTGCGCGTTATACTTCCCAAATATAATATTATCGAATCGAGTATTTTGAATAATTATTTAAATCAAACTAAATTAAAAGTAATAAAATATTAAAAATGCCAATATAATGTGATATATAACTGTAATAATACAACTAGAACGCGAGGACTTAAAATTACAATCAGATTAAAATAGAAAGTAAAACGAGCCGCACAACGGTAAAATTTTATTGCGCGATTCTATTACGCTGCGCCCGGGAAAGATGGATACGTTCTAGGTATTGTGTGCGACCATTCCGTAGAAATGATAAGCTTTCAGAATTCATCTGCAAATATGTTTAGGAATCGTAATCTTTTGCGTTTTCTTTTACAATTTAGATAACGCTTTACGAGGCAAAAGTAACTTTGAAAAACAAGGTAATTGCTTGTTTGTAGGTTAAATTTTAGGTAATAAACGGAGAGACGACATTAATAAAGAAATGACGATAAAGTCATTAAGCAGAAAAATTTTAAAAATTGAATTTATGCTTTGCCATAAGCATTTATAAGCTTGCTCGGTACTTTTAAAACGGTTTACACTTTAAATGACTTTTTTGCGTAGCCCACTTTTTAAAACTTTCCTCTAGCTAGGTTTGTTGCTCTTTTTCAAGAATTCGAGAATAAGTCTGTATTCAATTTTTCAAAAATGATAAAAAGCGATCGTATAATAAACCGGGCCGAGATGTTTAGTGTCGTCATAAAACTTGATTTACCATCGAGGATTTTTTTATAGCTCCTAGAATGCCAATCCACCGATTACAAATACGTCCAGAGTAAAAGATATCATTCTCCGCTGGCCCCAGTTTAACGATAGGTCCTGTCCACTTCGCCGGCCTATCGATCACGAGATGAGCCGGCCGCACGCAATATTTATTGGCCCGCCGTCGCGAGTGGAAGCTCTATAATCACCGACTCACAGGTGGTTCCATTACAAAATTGACGTGATTTAGAAGTCAAACTTCAGCGAACCGGCCGATTGAGCCCCGTAATTATCAGGGCAAAGAAAAAAAAAAAAAAAAAAAGAACGAGGCCCTTCTAGCAAACAATCGCCGCTCTCGGGCATGCAGCAGTTCAGTCGGCGACGTAAAATCGTACACCTGTCGTCAACATCGGATACTCGGCGTAACGAGAGAAATTGCAGACGCACGACTTCTCCATAACTCGCGCTTAATTTTTCCCTCGCCGACGGAGCGTTTTATAATCATAATCCACCAGGGTCGATAAGCTCTATCTTCGTTCCTGCGCCGAGCTTATCTACCAGGGCCCGTAAAATGGTTTAATTTCTCGGTAAACGGAAGAGGCCGCGGCACAGACGGCTGCTTATTCGTTCTCGAGCTGGAATTTACAGAGTGACATCACCGGCATGCTGAAAGGGACCCTGGATATACCTGATTTTCGGTTAAATGCCACGCCAGTCCGGCTTGTTTCCGAGTTTGCGAGCCATAAATCGACTAGTCGAAGGGGAGGCGTGTACAATTTTCGGTCCTTATTAAGAGGAGAACGAGCCCCCGGGTATTTGTAAAAAGCAGCTTTGGAAATTTTATTCTCGCGATGCCTTTTTTCGATACAGATCGAAGATTAGCACATATTGATTAAAGTTCATCTATTGGAATATTTGGCGGCGGCGCGCATTAAAAAATTCTAATTATCTCTGCCTTTTTTTTTCTCCCATTCTCGCTCACCCTCTTCTCAGGCGGATTTAAGCTTTGTGGAAAATTTAAGATTAATAAACTTAAATTTATTAGTCTTTTTTATTCTATTGCAATTGTATAATATCCAAATTATGTGAGTCCAACATTATCCAAAGTTGCAGGTGAGCTATTGAATAAATGTTGTCGACTAGTATTTACAAGTTTTTAATGCACTGCATAAAGTTATTCTGTAAATGTTAAAAAATTTTTATTTTATTTTCATACATAAACAAGTGCAAACAGGACTTTGTGGAGATTTTCGTTTCATTGATCAAAAGTGAATTTTATTTTCATTCGTTTTACAAATATTTGAAAAGCCGATTTGCGAGTCCAACATTATCCAAAGTTGTAGGTGAGCTATTGCATAAATGTTGTCGACTAATATTTACAAGTTTTGAATGCACTGCATAAAGTTATTCTGTAAATTTAAAAAAATTTCTGTTTTATTTTTATATACATATACACAAATGTAAACAGGACTTTGTGGAGATTTTCGTTTCATTGATCAAAAGTGAACTTTATTTTCATACGTTTTACAAATATTTGGAAAGCCGATTTGAACTAGCAATTAAACTTTAAACTTCTACTGCTGCATATAAATTTTAATTTTCTTGGTTTTTCGAAAGAGCAATAAAAAAATTGAGAATACAGATAAAGTTTTACTTGCTTGCATCCATTACAACTGTACCTTTCGAATAAAAAATTAATATCTTGCCATATTTTTTATTTTCAAATGAAATACCATAAGTTTTTCATTCCTTGCACGTGTTATTGAAACATGATTTTTATATAAATTTTAGCTCACTTTGTTTACTCTAGCAAAATGGACGATAAACTAAACAAAAGTTAAAAAAAAAAAGGTTCAAAGTGAATACAAAAAGTCGAGCCAATGAACCCAATGAGTCCGGCATGAAACTCTGAAAATTCAAAGCCCCGCAAGAGAGTTGGCGAAAGAAGGTAAATCCCAATGAGCCGAAAAGTGCGCCGGTAATAACGTCGTGAGATACTGGCGGGGCATCCGTGCAAACCAGCCGCGACAGTGAGCATTGTGTGCGCAACGAGGCTCGCGGAATTTGCGATGAGCCATTATAATACGCGTACACGAGGAAGAGGGAGAGAGAAATGCTTTCCGGGGAGAAGAGACTGCGGCGGCAGCTTAAAAACTCTCCCATCTAATTATCTTCTATCTCGGCTCTCCGCGCGCCTCTCTTGTATACCCTATACAATATCCACGTTTACAGCTTATAACGTCTCTCGGCCGGCCGCAGCGGCATTTAAGGCTCACGGCGTTGTGGTTTTAGCGGCGAGTTATCGTTTTATGGGTAAGGCTAAACGAGCCCAGGCTTGATATACCTGGGTGCCGAGCGCCGGCAGAAGCGGACGAAGAAAGCTTATAAACTGTAAGGAGCTGCCCGCCGCCAAAGATGCTGCTGCTCGTGGAAAAGAAATCTGTAAAACTGCCGGCTTCAATGTAGGAAATGAAGCGACCTAGATTGGATACGATAATGTCTAAGGCTGGAGAAGGCGCATGCGGTCTTTCAATTTCCAGCTCGAAATAATAATTCCGCTCAAATTCAGCTATTGATTCAAACAGTATTCAAACGAAACATTTTTCAATTCCCAAGTCAATTTTTAAAAATATTTCAACACTTTACATTGTCAAGGCTGCTTCAAGTACTTTAAAAGCCCGCAGTTTATATTTTTCTTTAAAATTGCATCTTTCAAGCACCTGTACAGTTGTATAAATCGTTGTTTTAAAAGAGAAAATTAGAAAAATTAAAACTTGATGGGGGTTTATACAAGTTACTGGTAGTTTCGCTCGAAATGATATTCCTCGGCAGGCACAACTCCGTGAAAACGCTGCTTCTTATTACGAGGTAAAAGTTCAGCTCGATTCAGCAGTGTAAATAAAGTAAAACTCGTTTTGAAAGTAAACCGCGTGCAAAAATTTCACGAAAATCAATAACGAGTCGGTACGGTTAAGGGAATCGCACGTTGGGGGAGCGAAAGAAAGCAAAAGGTAAAATTCGTTTGGAGAGAACGGCACAGCGTAATTTTAAATATAAAAAGCTCCTTTCATTCTCTTTTTCAATGCAGACGAGCGAAATAAGAATGCAACGAGAAAATGAGAGAGCGAGAGAGAGGAGGCAGGGTTGTATGGGAAGACACGATCGTTCCCTCGTTTTCTCAGTCTCCGTCGGTCTTCGGTATACATCGCGCTCGGGTTCATCCTTGTCTCGCGGTTTTCTCTCTCTTTCTCTCTCCCCGTTCTTAGCTGCTTTGCTGCCGATGTTCACTTGCGGCTCTTGGTTGTCGCGAGCGCGCCCTTGAGGTTAACTGGCCTTCCTTGAAAAATCCTTTTTTCCCCTGCCTCCTATCCGCGCTCTCTCGCCTTATTGTTTCTCCGGAGATTAAATAGTTATATATACTACGATCCTCTTATCCGCCGTCGCCTTTTTTTCCTGTCCGCTCGTCCCGCAGCGAGTTAACTTTGCTGCCGCTTAAGGAGGCATCATTACGTTGTTCGCAGTAAAGTTTGAAAATTGCCGGGAGATCATTCTTTTGTTGAATATAGCGGCTAATTATCAGGGGAGCTTTCCTTCGACCTCTCGGCTTTTCGGGGGAGACCTATTATTAGATGATCATGCGAATTACTCCTCTGCCTCTTTTTCAATTATTCAATCATTTTATCGATTAAATTGCTCTTGCAGATAGTTGACTTTATATTTCTCCGTAATTCTACCCCTTCGCGATCCTCCAAGTTTATGTATGCAAAGCAAATTACATTTATATTATTAAATTAACTTTGTGATTTTTCCTTTTAAAAAGTGATAGTATTATTATACAATGTATAATACTCATACGGTACTCACGTGGCTATTACTTACAAGTGCCTTTGGAATAATTCCAAAATTGAAAATTCAGAGAGTTTTGCTGCTCGTAAACTTAATAACTTCCGAGTGTAATCATTTTACTAACCTAAATTAAAGGTTCCGATTACCCAAAAATGGCGAAATTTTTTAAAACAAATCGCATTTAAAAAAAAAATTGATGTTTAATTTTTTGCTGGTATCATCGCCATCAGAACCAATTTGAATGGAATAATTTCAGCAGTTTTTTTGGAATTTCATCAATTAATAAGCAGTCGAAGATTTAATTATCTATAGTTTTTTTTTCATATTTTTGGATATTAAAATATATTTTATTTAGATATTAAATGCTATTATTATACATTAACAAAGTTTCGTAAAATGTACGAGGATTTTAAAGACGTTTAATTTTGTTTTGAACTCGATTTTTATCCTAGATTTACACACAAGTTATGAGCTATCGGTGATAAGAAAACGAGAAAAAGGTTATATATTGTGCGTAAGTAAGGGGCCTGTGCAACCTTACAGTCAATAATTTTTTAAGGAAAATGGAAATTAACGATCTGGTTGGCAGGCGCGTGATGAAACGAGGACTTTTCCTGCGAGGTGCAGCAAAGGACTTTCCTCTTTCAAAGTTTTCTAATGAAAAGTTTGCAGTCCATGCGATGTATCTGCATTCATTTGGTTCGAGGGACTCTGTAAACTCTCGGGAATCTTTTTCAGTTTTTGTAGGTCAGTGGAAGTAGTGCGCGTGCAGGCAGATACGATGCCCAAGAGTTACAGGATTGCCTTACGTAACGTTCCGTATAGTGTACGCAAAAAAATGAATCGAATCGACACATTTTCTGAATAGCCAATTACGATAATTGACTGAGTATATTAAAACTTTAAACTATTATGACTTCTGGTTAATTTAGAAAAATTAAAGTAAAGCAAAAACTTGAAAATGCACATAAACTGCACATTCAGTTGATTAAAATATTATGCAAATTGTTTTCCCAAAGTGCAGACATTGTCGAAGTAATGGAACGATGCAAAACATAAACAATTGATGCATTAAAAGAATTTACCTGTAAGTGAAGTTTGATCGTAATCGTTTGAGTTGCCTGTACCACAATTGAAATTTTAGTCCATTTAATTCAGAAGAATTTTTAGCAAATAAATATAGCTGCATAAATAAGACAAGTGTTTTATACGATTGACACGTCAATCAAAATGTTGCTCCCTGGGACTTTTTAAATAAATTTTAAATCAAAATAAGAAGTAAAAAAGAATTTGCAATTTCATTCATATTTAAAAAATGTACAGAGAGAAAGTACTACAATAAAGTAATCGTATTAAATTGCTCTGATACATTTACTTTGCAATACATTCAATTTCACTGTCTCGTTAATACATTGATTTGCTGCTTCAATTCTTTTATGAAAATTCACAAAAATCGTGAATTTGTAAAGCGTATATAGCAGTAATAACGTGCGAGTGCAAAGTCGATGACGGTCGCAAGCTTTATATAGAGTCAATTTTATTTACAGTCAATTTTACATTAACGCTTTCGTAACCTGACACGTTGTTAAAATTAACAATTAAAGCGCGAGCAAGCGCGGGCATTTTAAATTTAAATAAAAATGAACCAGTGCTAGTGAGAGAGAGAGAGAGAGAGAGAGAGAGAGAGAGAGAGAGAGGGGTGGGTGTAGAAATAATTATTTCAGGCGCAGTGATTCTCGCTCGACGAGTCAAAGCCAACCGACCGCAGTCGAATCGAACATGATAAATTCATCGCGGCGTCGGAACCCCCGAGAGCGAGAAACGAGTTCGCGCGGCAGAAGCAAAAAAAGCCTCTCACTGATTGAGCAATGCGGCCAACCGAATTCGCCATCAATTTATGGCGCGATTTTCTCTCCGCACTCTCGATTTCGTTCGCTTCTCTCGCCCGTTTTTTACTCCATTCCACTCTTTTTTCCGAATTGTCGCATCCGCCGACGTTTTGCGTCCTTGTGATGTGCATCGTGTGCGAACAGGCAGGGCTAAAGTTGAAAGATCACCTTTTTTGCATGCGCGATGTGACATGCTCGAATTAATCGTTAAAAAACAGAACAATCGACAGTTTGCGCGGCGTGTGCACTTTTTTACCGGACTTTTAAACGGAGGCATAAATGATAGCGGCTCAAAAAAAAAGAGGCTTACCTAGCATTCGCCAAATTTTCCGATTCTTTTTTATGCGCTCAATTTTCAAGTCTTCGTTTTATTTAAAAAGAAAACCTCTTACTTGCATCATTAAAACTTTTTTTACTTACAATATTTTGTTTGGTGAAATAGTTGTCGATCAATAGTTGATTTATTTTTACAATGCGGTGCGTGTACGTTAATCCATTGGTACCTGTTTATTACTCATGGAGAATTTCCACAGTTTACTCAGAGTACAAAGGAACCGCACGGTTAACGCATCAAAAGTGATAATCTAACTCTTTGCTTTGCTTTCGTTCGAGGCAAGTTAACATAATTAACACGAATTTCAGGAATCATTTTCAACGTATCAAATTTTAATTATCGAGTAGTGTGTAATTGCATTACAAACAAAAGAAGCGGTAGCCAATATTACGGTGCTTGTAAAATGTTTGCAAATATAATTATGGAATATAATTATAATTTTAGACTCAGTTTAAAGGCGCACATTATCTTATGCTTAAAATTTAAATCAGTTTTGCAACTATTCACTTTTGCAACATATTACCATTAAAGCCCAAGAGATATCCTACGTTCTATTGACCGTGTACACTAATTGTAAATAAACTTTGCTTTTTCAGGTAGAAAAAGCTTTGTAAAAGAAACGCTAACATTTCTACTAATTAAATGTACGGATTCTTGAAAAATTATTCTTAGAAAACGTTTTCTGGTAGTTTTATATCTTGGCATACCTTAAGGAGTGGCAAACATTTAGAAACAACTTCAATCAATGCACGGAGAGAAAAATTCAGGAAAAATGACTATCTTGTTAGTAAAACGGTAACAGACTTGCCGTAAGCCAAAAAATTACTAGGCTTTTTAGTAAAATTTACGAGACGCTTACTAAAAAGATAGTAATTTTTCCTGAACTTTTCTCTCCGTGTGGATGTTTTCGCGCGGTGCAAATTTATTATTTGAATAAATTTGCACGCGAATAAAACACACAATTTCCTGTTGTAATTTCTTACTGTAATCATTGATAATTTGAATTTACATTACAGTGCCTTGAGAATTCCTGAGGTTGAAAAATTGAAAGTATACCGTTTTGTAAGTAAGTATTTGAATAAAAGATTCAATGCCCCCAAAGTGCAAGTCCTAACAAAGGGACTCTGACAGATTTTCAGCCAGGTGTAAGCGCTCGTGAACGAAAGCGCACAGTTTGCTTGTCGCAGAGCGGCTCGGGGGCATCAACGCGCTGCATGCGCTTCTGAAGGAGACGTTACGCGAAAACGTCGTAAATCGCAGGGGGTAAACCCCTGGCTCCCTCCTCTGCATATTCGAAAGCGACGTTCCGGCCCGTGACGGAGCCAGCGATGGCTAAGTATCGATTAGGCAAACTCAAGCCGCGCACTTGTCGTGCGGGCCAAGTGTTCCTCTCCCTGCAATTCCGCATTAACGTCACGGGAGTTCGTTAGGCGAGCGGCCGCCCGCACGTACCTGTATGTCGCTTTAATGAACAGGCGCCGCGGCGACGATGATGAGCGACGAGGAGGCACTTGATAATGCTATTTCCAAAAATCCGACGGAGCTCTCGTGAATTCCCAATGCCAACTTCGTAGCTGGGGGCTTAGAAGATCGGCTGACGTATGCAGTTTGTGAAATTCCTTTTTTTTTTATCCTTTTTTACCACGTTTCGCAAGATAATTTCTCTAAAGACTTGGTTGCACGCAGTAAAGTTTTTATCTCGCCTGTAATAACTTTGTTTTTTTTTCCGCGATTCAATAAAATTCGAATGGCTGCAATAAAAAAGATTATACGATTTTCTGCTGCGTACGGCGAGCAGACATTCATTTACCTTATAAGCAGACTCAAATTCCTCGTTTAATTTTCCAATTACCTTTACTTCATTTCCAAAAAACTTTAGAGATCTGGCCAGTCGCTTGATTTGCAACGTTTACAGACGTTAGTTTTTAAACAAATCTAGAACATGGCAGTACGCTCGTTCGCCATTTATCATCCAAATCGTAAACGTCGAAAGCAACGTAAATTATAATCAAGCACGTAACATTGACCCGCTGCTCGACATTTTTCTAGAAAGCCGCGGGAAAGGGGCTGGATAATAGTAACTAGAGCGCTGCACCGCAGAGATACGGAAGCGCTGACGCATACAATTACTTTATAGGTATATAAAACATTGCGCCACGCAATAAAAGCTCGACGCCTTGATGTAGGAGCAGTTTTCGGTTTTTTTTTTTTTTTTTACGAAACACGGCAGGCTAGTTACCGTGCGGTCGTTAAAGATTGCGTTGCAGTGACTCAATTACGCTCGTTATTTTTTGGCGATCCGAGCGACTTAATTTATTCGGGAGAGCGCCTTGGCAAAGACGGGGGAGAAGACGTGGGATGATCGAAAGGGAAAGGAGGTCGGTGTGGCGTTACAGCATCATCCGCAGATAAGACGTAAAGGGACGAGCAAATATTGCGTAAAGGCAATGGAATCGCAAAGCACTCTAATATGTAAACAAAAAGTTATTTTTTACGACATTCTTTCTGTTTTTTATTTAATATAATATTTTCTAAGCTGAAAATAAGCCGAGTGCAATTATTGTATACGTATACATAATATAATAGTTGAAATAAAGTTTTGATTTCATCCCCGAATAACTATACGAAGAGTTATTATTTGCATGATAAATGCATTAAATTTGAAAATAGATTTTGTCCTTTCGACATTAATATACATGAGATGCAAGGAGTAAAATAGGGCACGCGATTATCATTAAAGATATTGGCAGTACGTTTATAACCGCAGCGCAAATAAAGCCTTGCGGTGAACGTCGAGCAGAACTCAAAAGAGGCCGTCCATTTAAAAGAAGGACGTTGGGAAGCCTCTTTGTTTTCGCATGAGCGAGGCGCCTTACGCAGTCACCCGCATAGACTGCACAGGCCATAAAAATTCCGTCGCTATTAGCGCTCGTTCCTCGTCTCCCTTCCGCTCGCGGAATTCAGGGCACTTGTTACCGGCGGCTCGTTAGTTTATCGGCGGGCCATCCTCTCCGCGGCTTTGTCGAAAAGGCCGAAGGAAAGAGAGAGCGACTAATCGATGTCACGTAGTTTGCGGTAATTCGCATACCGAGTGAGTCAGGCGGCGCGCGGCGCTTCTTTCCGTAATGCGCATTGAATGTCCGCGAGCGCTCGCAGGCAAAAATACGCATTCCGCCGAGAGGAGCCAGGCGCATTGCAAATCCAGCCTGAGGGGGCGCGGGGGAGACTAGGACTTGAATGCACAATGCCGAGCGGAGATTCCCCGAGAAGTATGCGCGAGCCGCTCATTTCCAAGCCTTTTACCCAAATGCTTGAGTTACGCGCTTTTCTTTTTTCAGAGCCGCGAGACGTACAAAAGTCCCATTGTGGCCGAGCTGCGACGCCGCTGATAAAACGATTAATTACGAGCGCTCGCGATTATTTGTTCAGGCAGGCCACGTTCTAAGGCCTTTCTTTCGATCCGCGAGAAAACTATTAATCCAAGCAGCCTGGCTGGCATCTTTCATACGTTGCTCGCGAGGAATAATGGAAACGTTTTGCACAGGCTGGAATATTTTCGCTTCTTGTTGTACAATTTTCATTCAGTTTATTAAGTCAGTATTGATTTGATGTTTGAACAATGTTTAAATTAATCGGATTTAATTTCACTTATTGTATAATATAAATTCATAAAGATTTGTTCCTGGAATTGAAATATTACAAGATAGGCAGCTTTTCCTGAAAAATAACACAAACCCAATCCTTTGGTATATAATGAACAAAATAACTAGGTTGAACAAATTGATTGGACTTTAGATTACGTTCAAAAGATTTATCTACCTCTGAACGGGAATTTCCGGAATTACATAAATGATTTTACAAAACTTTCAAAAGCGCGGAAACAAATTCAAAATCAGCTTATATCCTGAATGAAAAAGCCAATTCTGAAAATATCGCCTATCGATCGTCATTTATTCAGTAGGAACGAAAAACGAGTTCTACATCGCAAATACCATTAATTTCGCAGCAGTAAGAAACAATTAGTTGCTCAGGAAAACATCCTCTCGGGCGTTTCGGGCCCAAGTGCGTTTTCGTGGCTCGTTTGTATGCGCTCTCGGTACTCGCGAGTAATTGCAGGACAGAGTGCAGCAGGCCGCAGAAGCGCTGCTTCTCTTTCGCTCGTTTTCTGCGTTTCGTCGGGTTTCGCAATTTATGCGCGCGCGAGCAGTCGAATTCTTTCTCTCTCTCTCTCTCTCTCTCTCTCTCTCTCTCTCTCTCTCTCTGGGTTTCGCTTTCGACCTGACTAAGGTATAGGCGGCGAGAATGAGGCTTTTGCTGGAATTAAAGAGCGGAATCGAAAGTGCAGACTTGCATGTTTAAGCTGTAAATGATATTTAGTTTCCAGATTAAGAATTTAATAAATAAGAGTGAAACGTGTCTGCACTTGCAAGTCTGGTTAATAATGCAAAGTTATGTATTTTACTTATTATTATTATTATTATTAATAGTATATTTTGTATATATATAATTTGTTCTGATTTCGTATTAAGTTTTTTCTCTTAACAACATTCCAGCGCATCTTTATAGCGGCATTCTTATTAACTTCCGGTACAAAAACTTTTCTAAGAAAAGAAACCAGGTTATTAATCTATAATGTATTTTTTGCTATTGATGTATTTATTTTCTACCGCTTTATGTCCTATTAAATTTTTTAGATTTGTAAACTTGTTATTGTAAATCTTTACAATGCGGTTTTGAATATTTTTTATCTATTTAAAGCTGTGCATCATTATTAGATGCAATCATTATGAAATAAAAAGATTATAAAAATAGGCAGCCAAATGATTTTTGCTTGTTATCTTATTTTGAGCAAAATATTAGTATTCAAGCTGGAATAAAAGGCTTCAAATATAGAGATACGTATTTATAATCTCCTTCTTTGACTTGAGACTATTTCAATAAATTTTTTTAGTTTCGTTTGAATTTAAATAAATTATTCTTGAAAGTTTGCTTACTTATATATACCTTTTATAAAATTATCTGCTATACCCGGTCTCATTTATATCTGGAAAGTTTATCTTAGCTAATTAAAATGGTAATGTCGAGAACTTTAGCTTACGTATTCTCTACTTTTATATTTACGTTTTATTTTAGCCGCAGTAATCCATACTTTTCTGATATAATTTTAGTGAATACATATTTTAATTAACAGTTTAAGCTCATGTTTTTCTCTCTAAACCTCTAATGGGTTAAAGTTGCATTCTAATTAAATTTTAAATAAACATGTTGAAATATTTACTTTCTTTAATGACTTTTTCAGTCATATCGCAATTATGAATTTTTCATTATACCTGCGTGCACCTTTCATTTCCAAATAGGATTTATGATTTTATTTAAATATTGAAATAATGAATGTTGCAAGTAATATTTCAATGCCCGAAGACGTGCGTCTAGGATGCTTTGGCATAAGTCGACTCTCCTTGGTGCTTAAGGCTTTGATAAAGCTCCAGAGTGAAAATAAACGATAGCATCGCAAACTAACTTCGTCATCCCGACAATGACTTACAAGACGTCTCTGTCAATTACTGTAACCGAGGCGTCGGGAAAGTAAATGACGTTACTCGAAAGTCATTATCTCGAATGTACTTGACGGGAGAGACTGAGCGAATCGTGACTGACTTCGAAAATTAAAGGTGATTTCGTTATCGCAATACTTTATCGTTAGTCATAACCCAGAGAGCTGAATTCGCGATTATCTCTATCCCTTCCACTGATTTACACTGTGTTTTTATTACATTTTTTGTTTGAATAGTTGTTCAAACGTCAAAATATGTTTTAGTCATAAAAACATAATATTTTTAGATTCGTATGGAGAAACAGTCGATAATTTCAGCGAGAAAAACCAGATTTGATTCTCTCCAAAGAAGCCGATCGCTTTTCTCAAGGATTGTGAGATAATGAAGCCAAGTTAAAATGATCGCAAACGTGCACTTGCACAATTAAAGATGCCACACAGCACGAAATCGTAATCGCATCGGTACGGTGACACGCTCAGCGTACGATCGGAATTTCAATTGTATGAGAGTTTTCGGATTCCCACGGCGATTGTTATGCGTTTGAGAAAAAGGCCCATGCATCTCACCGAAGTTCAGGTAGCTCTTCCGTACATACTAAAGATCCTGAAATGCCCGCCACCGGGCAATTTTTCAATGCACGAGAAATATATCGTCCGCTTTTAAAATCTCCTCAAATTTGCACATTAGTTCGCTAAATCAGTGCTTTTTTCCGCCGCTTTCATCTTTGGAATAATACAAAGATTTGCTTTAATTCAAAGTACCATCACGTCTTGGCCTTACAGTTTTCTCTGTACTACTTATGCAGTCCCGCTAATGAATATGTATCTATAGTGAGTAAAACAAATTTCAACAGAAAAATATATGTGCGTATTATAGAATTTTTTTATCGCTTTATTTATATTAGAAAAAGTTCATTTCTAGCCAAATAATTCAAATAATGCCAGATAAATGGTACAGCTGTATAAACATTTATAGATTAATTATCCTTTAATTAAATTGGAAGCTTGATATTTGTTCAGTTTCTAATAACAATGCACTAGATAGCGAACATTATACACTGAAAAAACGATCCTTCTTATTATGTAAGAGGGATTCTTCTCAATATTTGAGTGAGAACAATTGCTATTTATTAGAAAAGAATTCCATTTGCTATAAATAAATTTCCTTTTCTGACAAAATAACGGTTTTTTGAATTAAGTAGAAATTTATTTATAATAAACAGAATCCATTTTTTTTATAAATCTAGAAATAGAAATTCATCTCACTCAAATGTTGAGAATAATTCCTCTTGCATGAAAAGGATCGTTTTTCAGTGTGTATCTTTTAAATTCATAACGTGGAGTTTTGAAATAACATCGCCGCACGATATCACGTCTTCGAGCGCTTGATTAGATCATAAATTAAAGCACCTTGTTTCTAATATTAGATTGCCGAATTCATTAAAAAAAGATTGTGCAAATACCAAGTGCAGGTTTTATAGCGACGAGTAATCGAATTCCGGTCGGAAAAAAGCAGTGCATCCAACAACGGCTTATTAAAAAGTAACGACCAGCTGCGAAGGTAAAAGCTCGTACGCATTTATACTCGTTCGAAAAATAAAGAGGCTTCGACAGGTGGAAAGGGCACCGAAATCGATGCTTGCAATTCTTCCCTGCCCGACGACAATTGATTTTATATTAAAATCCCGATGAGTCTGCGGCTGAGAAGACAATTAAAGCCGAGCGGTTTATAGTATATAATAAGGTTAGCGCACGCAAGTCGCCGATCTTTATCGATCGGAATCGTAAACAGAGCGCAGCTGCAACCTCGCTTCTCATTCTTGCGGAATGAACCACTGCTCCCTCCTGCCCTTTGGCTTTCCTACGCAGTCGAAAATTAGTTATTTATCGAAGCAACATCCAGTTTGGCCTATACGTATACAGGCGAGCGTCGAATATGGCCGCTCTTGCGTTTTGCTTCTTGCTGCCCTTATTTGTTCGCTCTTCTCTGTTCGCTCGTCATCCGTCTTCTTTTGCTTTTGAATTTTTCAAAGCTGGGCTTTGGCAAACACAGTGAAAAACGCATGTAAATATAGCTGGAGCAGCCTCGGGTTTGATTTTCTGCCTAAGTAAATATCGGGTCTACCAAAGCGCTACCTTCTGCAATTGGTAACAAATTGATGTACAAGCTTTTGCTACCGTTTTTTTTTCAGTTTTTTTTTACATCGTAAATAAAAAATGACGAATTTTTTTTCTTAAAATTTGAACTCAGCGCAGACGATTAATTGTTCTCAACGGCCGGTAATTAATACGAACGGTCTTTTCCTCCCGCTTGTCCGTCAATTGACGCGAGACAGGGATAAAAAGCCCCGTCGAAACGGTAAAAAAGGAATTGCCGCGTGCAGCTAACCCCGAGGCGCGAGGCAACTCACGCACTTTCGATCTCGCTTTGCAGCACGTACTTCGGTAGCGGCATCGCCTACGCGCCTAACAAGAAAAGCCAATATAAGCCGCGGTCGGGGGTAAGACAGCTGAGTGCTTTTTTTCGACCGGCCGCGGGCTGCACACCTGCGCATCGAATTTCTCTCTGCGTCCAGATTAAATATTATCTTTATTTTCGGTACAAACGAGTCCGAGTAGGTGTCTTGTTTGTCGAATCGGGTTACGCTCCGAGAGCAGGAAGTCGCTGGAGTTCGAGAGTCTGAAGTCGGCGCGTCTCGCTGAAAAAGGGAGCGAAGGGGGTAGAAAAAAGCAGGCGAGAGGAGCTAGAGATCGGGAAGAGCGATAGCATCGGGAGGAGAGATAGCCATCGAGCCTGCTTCCTTTTCTTCCCCCCCCCCTCTCTCTCTCTCTCGTTCGGCCGGGGTCCGCTTCTTTTTTCGTTTTGCGGGCGCTTCGACGTCATTGTTATGTGTTCCTCGAAGAGAGGAGTTATGCAACGAGCGCCGCTTTATGCTAAATTCATGCGTACGCGGAGAGAGCGAGCAGTTGCGCCCAAGCGGGGGAGGAAACGAGTAGCCTTTCGCACGGAAATCTGCGCGCAGCTGCGCACCGCGAGGCGCGAGAGTACGATTACTAAGGCGTCTGCGGCGCATAAGCTCTTCTCCTTCGGGGGGTCTGCCCCGCTGCTTTTATCAACATCGCTTTTTTTACGGTTAGGCTCCTTTTAACGAGATCGTCAAGGCATTTTAAAGCGGCTGCTTAGCGTTCATTTTTATAATTAATTCTAAAGGAAGAAACTCCCGACCTCGGGTACTTGATAGAATTTCATTGCAATTAGGAACAATAATTTAAAATAATACTAATGTAAACCCAATTTACGGGTTGTTAAAAATAATGGGCATAACGTCAGTGTGCGTTATTATTTTATTATAAGCTGACACAATCGCAAATTGCTATTTCATATCAAATTAAATTTACGTTGTTTTCTCAGAAAATAAAGTCTAAAGAACAAGTTTTTGCGGATTGAATAATGCCGCTTTCTATGCTCAATCACTCTTACATGTGCGCGTGACTTATTTAAATGAAGTATCTGTAAGGAGATGAGCCAACATTACCACCCTTGTAAACATTTGCCGAGTACTTGGAACGTCGCTCTAACGAATTTCTGCCCTGCTCCCAAAGTTACGTAAAACTCGAACAGTCAAAAGCATATAATCCCAAAGCTCGCGGCAAAAAAAGTTTTTGTAAACAGTTGCCGGCACTGAGAAAGTTTCGTTCTATCGCGGCCGAGCGGAGGTACGGCTAACTTAATCTACATCTCCGGGCCACGGCGACGGCTCATGCGCAGTGCGATAATAATGATCACCGGATTATTTTACGCCCCGCGCATAATGCGTTCACCTAGCTGTCTGAATATGCAAGAGGAAGCTGAAAAGGGCTCGCCGTTTGCGCCCGACAGAATGCAATTATTCAAATTTCCTCTTTTGCGCGATGCACAATTATTTGTCTTTGCGCCCCAGGTTTATACTACTTGCCTACTTGCCGGGCATCGAATTCAACGGGAGGATTCTTTATCGTGCCAGAAATCTAAAAAATATTAGCTCAAACTTTATGCAAAGGATTATTTCAATGATAGTTGAGAAACTCGAGTGGCTATAGTTTACGAATTTTTATTTTTATTCAAGCTCCATGTGAAAAAATTACCGAACTAAGCGGAAGCTTAGTTGAAGCATTGTTTGACCTGCTTTACTGAATTTTTTTTTAATTAATAATTGACCGTTATAATGAGTTTTTTCAATTCAAATATGCTTTACATTATTTTTAGATTTTCGCAGTAAAACTAAACAAAAAAAATAAATAAATAAAATAAGATAATTATAATGCATAATTATAGTATAGGTTTTGTTCTCGCAAAATATTTAGTATTTTACACTATTTTATGAAACTAGATTTTTCTCTCGGCGTGAAGCATCCGAGAAACAATATTTAGTAAACAAACCGTCCAATCAAGCTATTGGAGAAGGTAGTTGCTTGGGAGCAAGCGTGCCATTAAACACTCAACAGGTCATCACTGGAATTGAAAATAATTATAATCCAACGCGAACTACCCCATTGATCGAGGTCAGCCTCGAACTGGTATTTATCCGGGATCGTTGGCGCACATGTTGTACTACTTGCACAAAAGCCATCGCAAAACTCTATCCCCGCGCCGCCGCCGCCGCGTCAGCCCATAAACATCCGGCTCTCGTTTCGCCTCGACAGGCGTATAATCTGCGCTCGAAATATCGATTCTGCCCGAGATACTGCCGATACGGCATCTCATTTAAGTCGCTCGGATTTTTCGCGGATGGCTTCTCGTTACCGAGCATTTTTGCATCGCGCAGGCTCTCTGTCCTTTGGGGCCTGCCGTGCAGCGGCGGCGGCAGCGGCCGCTCGGGGGTCGAGAGCATCACGCACGGTGGTCTCGCGCAGTGTGGTCCCCCAGGGTCGACCGACCCAGAGAGAGAGAGAGAGAGAGAGAGAGAGAGCTGATAGCGCCGCGCTCTCCTTTTCCTCTGCGCGCTACTCCTCCCCCTCCGACCTCATCGCCTTTGGCCCCTATCGCTCTCCGCGCTCCTTCGGCTCTGAAATTGTTGTTTCGCCTTCGCGAAACTGTATTATTTATGGCCGGACGTACTCCGGCTGTCTCGGTAGTCCGCGCCGCTAGACGCGTCTTCGGGGTTTAGTATCGCGCGGGCATTTGCATCGGAATAGAGAGTCGCGCGGCCGAGGCACTTTTTCGGCGTTATGAGATGCTCGGGGAAACGTTGATACTAAAAAATGCGGGTGATTTATATGCGCACGTCGAAGCGGGATATTTCACTTGGCGGCTTGGGGAAAGTCTCTATACGCGAGGTCTGATAAAAGCGTGCTCGATCGTTTAGTCGCGGGGCTCCTCTCTCGGTTTGCGACAATGCGCTTTACGTTCTCGATCGAATCTCGCCTTTTTTCCCCATTAGTATTCAGCTGAATGCGCATTAGGAGTAGGTTTCCCTTGGCACCGACGATTGCTTATATTTTAAGCGATATTTATCATAAAACTTTTAGCTTCTGCATAATTTTGAATGCGGCATTTACATAAGAAAACGGGTAAGGAAGTTTCTGCGAAATTTGCGAGGGAAGATATATTAGCGTCTACCACTGATAAAATAATAAATTTTTCATTAGTCTAGAAATAGCTGTTAAATATTGAAGAAATGCAAATAGAGAATAATAAGAATGAAAACTTGGAATCCAAAGCGATATCAATCAAGACTCTCGCATCGTCACCGCTCCGATAATAATCGCCGCGGCGATTATTATGCTCGAGTGCAAACAAAGTCTCGTAAAACATCTCTGCCGATCGACGCTGGGAAAGATATCGAGTTTGTTTTATAATTTGCAAAAATTCGCATTAAAACCGCTCGCATACCGGGGCTTCGGGAAACTATACGCTCGCACTCTCCGCGGCGCACAGCCGAGAGAGGGAGAGAAGAACGAAGGAGAAGAGGGATCCTCGGGAACGAGCCGTGATTTTTCGCCGACGTCTCTCGCTCGCTCTCGCCCCTGACGTATAACGTACAATTACTCCGGGACCAGATTACACGAGCATGGGAGCCTCCTCCTCTTCTCCAAAGGCCTTTCCTTTCGTATTCCACGGACTCGAGCAGCTCTTGTGTACTCTCCTTGCCTCCCTCCTCTCGTTATTCTCTTTTCTCCTCGTTTATGATCTTCGAAGGCCGGCTAAAGTCAAGCTCGTGACTGAGGCGCATCCTTGAATTTTCCTGGCGGCGGGTCTCCTTAAGCGCTAGTTTCAACAAAGAGAGAGAGAGAGAGAGAGAGAGGGGCCCCCTCGAGAGCGGGTAGGCGATGCTGATGGCCGGCAATAATATCTATTATCGCAGCACGAAAATATAGTTAAAGCCCTCTTGTCGACGGTCCGAGGGTATAAGCAGCGCCTCTTGCGACCTGCACCACACTGAGCTCATCCCCGAGAGAGAGAGAGAATGAGAGAGATGACTTGGAAGGTAGCCAACATTCGCACTGCCGTGCATAAATTCTGACCCGCGTCTTCGCACCTTCAAATTTTTAGCCTAACCTTTCAATTATTGCTTTACGTTCTAGGGAGAGGCGAAGAGAATCTATCTAATTAGCGTGAAATGATCGTCAGCAAGACTTGTTGCACTCAACTTTTTTTTTATGACGATCTGCTGGATAATTTGTGTCATCGGCTCGATTTAAGTATCACTTCATAAATATGTCTTTACCAAGGTTACTTTTATCGAGCGATTTAATTAGTACTGCAGCGGTAATAAAAATTTATAAACGATTAAGCCTTGCATTAGAAGAAAGAAGAAGGAAACATTTGATATTGGCAGGCCTCGCGAAAAAAGTGATGCCAGGCCGTTCCACGTCGGCACTTAATCGGCTTTATCTTCTCTCTTGCGCAGGCTTACGCGCGATCTCGCAGCCTTTCGACAGGCCCTTGAAAGTTTAGCTGGCCTCCCGTCGCGTGCGAAAGCGGCGAAAAAAGAAGCCCCTTTGGATTTTCGGCTCCGCCTGACGTTGACGACAATCGATCCTGAAGCTCTCTGATTTTCTAGTCGAAAGGAATTCCCCGCCGAAACGGAAGGGGGTTCTCCTCCCTCCTGAGAAAGAAGTGCAGTCGCGGAAGCACCTGTCGTTGTCGCCGCGAAGCAGAAGAGAGAGAGAGAGAGAGAGAGAGAGAGAGAGAGGGAAGGACGCTCGCGAACGAGGCCTCGTTTATAAATCCAACATACAATCAAGTTTATGGCGGCTCGCGAGCAAAGCAGGAGGCGGCAGGAGCCCCGCGCACACAGACAGGTAGCCGAGCACGCGAATCGGCGAGCGCGACGCGCGAAACGTATGTATATATGTGTGTAAGCTCGTTCCGCCGGAGGATGGAAAGAGAGAGGATCGCCAGCCGGGTTATTACCGCCTTGTTAGCCGAGAGGGAAGGGAATGAGCCGCTGCAGGTGCGCCTCCTCGTTTAATTTCGGACAATTAAAGTGCCCTCTCTGTGTGCTCAGTGCGGATCTGACGCGAGGAAAAAACGCAAGCTCTCCGTCTTCCTTTGCTGTAATTCACTTTTCGGCCCGTAAAATGATTACCGGCTCAGTGCGTAAATCTTTGCCCGATGCTCAGCTTTTTCGGGAGAGTTATGGCGGATGCTTTCTTTGCCAAGGAGCTGGTTAGCGGTTAAGCGCGGATTCATTTGCCAGATCCCTTTGGGGCTGGTATTAAACCTGATTATGAGATCGTTTTATTTGGAAAAGGGAAAAAAGCCCTTTTGGAAAAGTCTTTTTGGCCAATAAGATTCGTAGCAACATCATTAATTTGTCCAGTTTTTTTTTGTTTGTTTGTTTGATGCATGTACATACATTTATTAAAAAGATATTCATCAAGTGCGTTAATTACATTTGCCTAGTTTTCAAAGTCATGAATTTTAATCTGCAGTGCACTATAAAAATGTTATAACAAATTTGAATCCATTCATACAAATTATTGTATGAAGGTGAATTTTTAGTTAATTGAGAGGTTTTTAGATATTCCACGAAAATAAAATGTTTGATATATAATTAACCAAATATTATGCCAGTAAAACCCCCTGCATTTCTTTAATAAGAGTATAAAATATTATATCTCCATTTTCTGCCTAATTACCCTTTTTAAATTGATTAAGTTGGGTTCTGAAAATGACAAAACGCAGAAAAACTAGCAATTTCTGGGAAAAATGAATTAGCCGAAAATTTGACCGCTAATTCATGCTCTAATTACTCTGAAAATGAAAAATGTTACCTCAGCAAGCGGCAAGAGTGTTAATCCGGGCTTCTTTGAGCAAAGGTTATAAACACGAGAGTAGCCGGGGAGCCTCTCAGCTTTCTCGCGGGGTCATATCCTTTTTCCCGCGCTCGCTTATCAGCGGCGGCGGCGGCGGCGGCGGCGGTGTCCGTTTTTTCGCCTCCACGCGTGAATATGGAGAATAAGTGCCGGGCGATTAGTTACTTTCTATTCGCCTTTTGAAGCTCGAAACGAGATACGCCGCGATCCTTCTGTGCGCTTAGGTTAAGGATGCCGCCGAGAGAGTTTCTCCCCCTTGCCGCGTTTTCTCTCTTTTCTTTTCTAATTCTCCTTATTTGATTGTCGAGCTGCTCGGCCGTATAAGCCGATGGCGGAGAGGAGCGCGAGCGCGCAGCCTTTATTTGCATTTATCTTCGCCGAGCTATTTTCTTAAATTTTTTATCGATTTTAATTACAAGTAATTATTCACCTCAGTCGCTGTTGGATTACTCGATGTTAAATCATGCCCCTGACGTTCAAAGCTTTTAACATTTAAACGATATTTATTTGAATTCCTTTCTCATACTCGTGAATCTGGACATTTCACGCCAAAATTTTTTCGAATATTTTTCATTTTGCTAAGCGATATAAAATATACAATATTTTTTTTCCAGTAAAATGTCAATGTAGTATTACATTGTGGCCTCGCTTCTAATACTTTATCGGCGCTTTGCATTTAATTAATTGGTGCATAATATGCAAAAGCACATTAATCGCAACGCTTGAGTTTGGGCTGCACTTATTTGCAATTCGAATATTCATCAAGTCTAATATTTTAGTAAGTTCTTGTTCATTATGAAACTCAATTATATGTATGAAGTGTATAAAAAACATTACTTTCCTATAAGTGAGTATTCAAAGTGGCAAGCACACCTACCTTTTATAATATTATTAATATAATGTTATCCTAATGATATACATATAATAGTTATTCTATAATTTTTAATGAGGAAAAAGCTCTTTTTGTAATTACCTTTTCATTTTGTCAACTCTAAAAGCACAGTCTGGATCGACCATTTGACCCGAATCAATCCTAGAAAATTTTCGTTATCATTTATAACTTGAAATAAAATCTTTTTTCAATACTAAAATAGAACTAATTTAACTAATTTAATTAAAATAGAATTTACATTTAAATTAATCTGTTTATAGTTAATTGAATTTCCATCGGCTAATCGAATTAAATTTCCTTCTCAAAGACTTTGCCCGATCGTCATTAATCACCTTTTCTTTAAGCACACAAAATATATAATTTTATGAATCTTGGAGTAAATCTCGGCGTCCGCAGTTGCAGACTCAATTTCTCTCCGATCCAAAATTTCAATCAAACATGTCGGCCAGTTTACCCGAGCGTATAATTTCTGCGTAAAAATTTCACGAGACGCTATTTTACGAGCGGCAAGGGCCCTTTTCAACTCGCAAATTAATGTATCCATCACGGAGCGCATCTTACACATACATCTATATAAGCTCGCGGGCCAATCGGGAGAGGGGATCCTTCGTGCCGGGCCGCAAGACTGATCGGCCTGCGCCCGGCCCAATAATTATATCCTCGGCTCTGAGCGCCGAGTGGATAAGAGACGACGGACGACGGCGGGGAGGAGGAGGCTCGCTCAAAAGCACGCACACTACTCCGCTTTCAAAGCGGATGCTTCATCGCGGTGGTCGCCGTGAAAATCTCCCGACACGTGCACCGATTGTCCCATGTGTGCTTCCGCGGTTTGGGACACGAGGCGCGTAAATAGTCCAACTTGACCCGGAAATTCTGGGGCGGAGTTTCTTAAAGGGGACCGCTTACTCCGGGGATTATATGCTAATTCTTGCTCGCCGACGCCGGAGCTTTATTTACTACAGGACGGTTGGGGCAATTTCCTCGATTTAAAATTAGAACGGACTAACAGACTAATATTCTTTCACTGATTGGATGGAAATAAAATTTTCCAATTTTTTGCTTAAATTCGTTAAAAATAATGAGCCCTCAGGCTGGATGGCAAATCAGAGGAAATTTTAATGCGCTCGCGTTCTAGTACTCATTAGGAAAAACGCGAATGCGATGCACAAGCTGTTTTTTAAGAACATGTATAAAACGAATTTTACAAGCACAAAGGGAAATGAGGCTAGAAAATGTAAAAGAAGAGTACAAAAGCCGAAACAATGTGGATGCAAGGGGACAGAGACAGATTAAGAGAAAATGAAAGCGGAAAGTGAATAGAGAAATAAAGAATTTAAAATGAATAAAGAGAATGAAGTAGAGAAAAAACAATGAGATGCCGTTGAAAAATGCTTTATTGTCCTTTAATCTATTATGTAAATCAAAACTATAGTTTGTATGAAGCTTGTTAATATTATTTTTATGCGCTTTACAACTTGTTTGTTACTTGTTTTTTTTTTTTTTTTTTTTTTTTTTTTTTTTTTTTTTTTTTTTTTTTTT
>UCOL01000450.1:0-65799 GCA_900474335.1 Ormyrus nitidulus
GGGGGGGGGGGGGGGGGGGGGGAGAGAAGGAACGGGTCATCGAGCATCGACAACGGCGCAGCCGGATTTTTGTCCTCCTTTCCGAGCGACTCGGCTTCCTTTGAATGAGCCTTTCTCTCTCTCCTCTCTCTCTCCCTTCGCTTCTTCTTCTTCTTCTCTGTGCCTTTGCTCTCGCGCAGCCCGTTTTTATTGTGAGCCCGAGAGGGGACTCTGCGCCGCTGATCAGGTGTCTTTGCCTATTGTGCGGTGCGGCTCTGAAAAATTGTTGCTCGATGCCGATGCAAATAACGAGAGGCTTCCTTTTTCTTTTTGGTCCCCGAGCGGGAAATGCGCCGATTCGTTCGCCGGGGGCTTCGAGAAGCGACTCGCTTGTTTACCGCGAGCTGTATATACGCTTGTGGTTCTCGTTTTTGGCGTGTGGCCCTTCTTGCGGAGAAGTATGCGATTTTGCTGCCTTTTTTTTATTGGATTGGCTTTAAATCTTTTGATTTAAAATACTTGGACTCTTCAGAAATCTATTCTTTTGCGTCGAAGCAGCAAATCTTTCATTGCAAGTCCTGAACTACGTTTGATGCAGAAATCGTTTTCGCGTTACTATCTTACTTGAATTTCGTGCCTCCAATCCAATCCGAGAAGATGTCACGGTATATTGCATTTCCCATTACCCCTTTTAAATTCTACATTTTCGTCCGCCTCCTGCAAAAAGTAAAAATGCATCAAATCCCAATTTCTCTCCGCTGATTTTAAAACTTCGCCAGAGAATCAATTAGTTGCGCCGTATAAGTTTAAAAAAAAAAAGGAATTAAACCTGCTTTGATTGATACGTGAAATCGAGAGCGGCGCAGATTAAAAAACGGTTATCTCCGTAATTCATTTTAAATTGCCTTTAACTCCGTATTTCGATTTACGGGGCGACGACTATCTAGCCCGGTACAGAAGGGTTCCGGCTCCCTCCGGGCTAAAATTACTCGTTTTCAAAATATCGAGTCTTTTGACCTCTTCGGGACCGGAAAAGACTCTTTACCACGCTCGAGCCTTTTCGTAAAACTAGAAAAATTTGTTGATAATATTAATTTTAATAAAAACCTTATTGTTTTCTTATTTCTCGAAATCTATCAATTCTCAAACTTCCGATCCCGCAGGAAAGTCCAATTAAATCACTTTTTTTTTTTTTAATTCGCCGGTTCGATTTACCAACGGCGATTACAAAAGAACACCGCTGTCCGAGCGTTTAAAATTAATCCCCCAAGTTCGTTAATGCAAGCAGTGTAGTACATGTCAAGGGCAGACAGCCCAGCCGCTCTTTCATTCGGCAAACAAAACAAAATGCATTAACGTTTTCCAGCGGCGGTGGCGGCTGACTTTCATGCGACACTCGTCCCCCCCCCCTCCTTTTTTTGCGGGAGGATCTTTCCGAATTTAACGGACCGACATCAAAATTCGCGAGGACTCGCGTCAACAGAAACGCTCGAGGTGCTCTATTTTTTTTTTCTGCAGCTCCATTATACGTTCTAAAGTTCGGAGCGCTGCTGGTTTTGACGTTATAAAATCCCCGCGTCGGGATTTCGAATTTCGCGTTGGTTTTGCGTTTCGTATCACGGAAATTTTATTAAAAGCCTCGCTAATTTTCTGCTATTCTCTCGACCGAAATTCGCTACGGTTCGCTGTCGCGAATTTTTTCCGTGTCAGTCGGGCAGACTCGCGTATATTGTATCGTATGTGAATTTAAATGTTTACTCGGAAAATCCGTTATTCGCGGAAATTTGCCCTTCTTCCCAGAAGAGATGCATGCAGCAGGTATACATTTTGTGGATACTAATTTAGGTATACTTTCCTCGTTCTTAAAATACAATTCTCTTAAAATACACGCAAGCTTCATAAAAATTGAAAAGTACTCTGTGAAAAAATGACGAGCAGCGTTTTCGCTCGTCGATACATAATTTGCACTGCGTATTATACCTTTTCGAACTGCCATAAAAAAAAAATCTCGATTCAAATAATATCGTCCGCCGTTATTTACATGCAAATTTAGGTGGTCGGCATCCGATAGCAAAACAGAAGCTCTTCAAAGGAATCCCCTCGAAAAAATGCAAAACAGATTTTTTTTCCAGCGGAGAAATCGAAGAGCGAAAGCTCTCTCTTTCTCTCGCGCGCCTCTCTCGTAAACAAAAAAGCTCCGTTCCATCGGCTCGGAAAGCCCCAAATAATATTCCAATTAATGCGAGTGCCGACACGGAAAATCTTCGCTCGCAGAAAAAAAAAACAAACGGCCGTATAAAAAGCGAGAGAGAGAGAGAGAGAGGAATAAAGCTCCGCCGAAATGAGTCGGTCAACTCGAGCGAGCAAGAAGTTTTAATCAGTGCGAGCGCCCGGCTCACCTGAGGTTTCTTCCCTCAAATTGGTGCGTTTTATTCTTCTCCATTTTCGTGACCGGCATTCTCTCCTCTCGCGTCTCCCTCCCGCCGCCGCGGCCTGAAAAGCGAAGAAAAATGCTTTGCGAAAACGAGGACTATAAAGTTCGTTTGAACTCTCTCTCTCTCTCTCTCGCGCGACCGAAGCGCGAAAAAGGAAAATTCGCGCGGAATATTTACATAAAAGAGGAAATATTGAGGGATTGTTTTTTTAATGGGAAATGCAGATCAACGACCAAGTTTCAGTTATATAGCAAAGACGTAGCTTTTTTGTTTGGCGAGGAAAACGGGGGAAAAAAAAGAGGACGGTTTTTAATAAAGTGACGAATTCTTTTTTTTTTTTCGAGGCGTTATTAAAAAATTTTTCCGCGATTTAATGAGAAATTCCATTAATTTGCCGGTAACAAAGTTTGCCATTGTATTCGAGAGAATCCGTTTTTCATTTAATGTTTAGAAATAGTTTGCTTTTGGTAGGAAAATTAGCGGTAAACTTATGACATTATTGAAAGTTGGAAAGTTGCAAAAGGCAATTAAAATAAACAGCAAACTCGAATTGAAAGAAATAAAAAGTGCGGTTTGGTGGACAACAAATTCACTTTTTTTTTTAGCAAACTTTTCCTTTTGGAGTTTCAATTTCGTGTTTGCAAAAAAATTACTGTAATTCCTTTCCTTTGCCGAACTTTTTAGCTTCATATTGTCAAAAGTAAGCGGAGAAAACTTGCTTTTAAAAGTTTAAAGCTGCTTTTCTTCACTTTTTCTCGCATTTTATAAAGTACTTATACAAGTTTCTTATAGAATAAAGTTCTACTATAATTAGTAATAGTCATAATGCTTGCAATTAAAATGATTGTACTAAAACTCGAATTAAAATTTCAGTGCAATGACAATAGTTATTATAAATCGCGGCAATTTGTCCGCTATTCAAATCTGAGTCTTTTAATGTAGGAGAAATATTGAAACAAGAATGTAAATAGTGTTGAATTCAAACTCAAAATAAAAGCTCTCTCTCTAGAACAAATTATTTCTTTGGAAAAGGAATCTTTTAGAACGAAACTTTAGATGTTTTTACATAATAAAAAAGACGGGCATTTTATTATATAAATCGTGCCTTCTAAAAAAAAAGGTCAGTTTCCTCGATAAAAAGCATTTTATTTCAAATCCCTTCAAAACCACGAGGGCGTTCTCGTTCATTCGCCAATAAACAGCCGAAATCTTCAAGGCTCCACTTATGAAAAAAACTTCTCCTCCAAGACCGAAAACTAACTCGCCGCTAAGCAAGTACACATATCAGAAAACGCCAAAATAACGAGCCCTAAAACAGTCGCGCGACACCTCCATCCCTCGGATCCCTATCTCCGAATCCCTTTGACTCCTCGGCGGCGGCGGTGCAGCTGGCAGCTGATGAAAAAAAGAGTGTCGCGCGTCGCGGCAGCAGTCAAAGCGGCTCCCGATACTCGCCTCGCGCTCTCTCGACCTGAATGCCGCGCGCCGCGCTCGCATTGGAAAAAAAAGGCGGAGCCGCGGCGTGCCGCTGGATAAAAAAGAGATAATGTAAAAAACTACGGCGAGAGAGAGAGAGAGAGAGAGAGGGAGGCGAGTCCCTGGGATATTAAAATAGACTCGCGCTCCTAACCCCTTCGGAGCGGCGCGCGAGGCGCGTATGCCGCTGTGCTTTAGGACCGCAAATATTGTTGGCTGCGCGTTGACGAGCTGCGATGTGCCGCCGCCGGGCTTTTCTTCCGCTCTCTCGCGGATCCGGAGTCGCGTGGAAATTAATGTTTTTCTAGCGAGGAAGCCGCGGGCTTTTAGTGGCCTGATAGAAGGGCCGTTTTGCGGGCTCGCATCGGGGAGGTGGAAGGGGACGCTGGTTGAATATACATATATATATATTTGTTTACGGGGTGCGACGTTTGAGGATGGGGTGTGTAGAGCTTTATTTCGCTTGTTTTTAAACCTGGCGATTGCATTGATTATTGATAAAATCGACGCGCGCCGTGAACTTTATGCTTTCAGTTTTACAGTAAATTCTTTGATTTATTTTCGGTGCGGAAAAAAAGGGAAAAAATAAGAATTTTGCAATTATTGAAAGATAATTGAAGCTAAAAATTAATAAATAATAATGCTAATTTAATTTTTTTTTTTTTTCAATCACAGAACATTCTACTTATAATTGTAATAGTAAATCCCCATTCTTCTACAAATCTATCTAAACTATAGTCTACTACTTTTTCCAGCCCTTCAAAAATCATCCTCCCATATTCTCGTTTCGTTTAACCTCGAAAATGAGAGTCCTCCTCAAATATTTAAAAGGTTATTCCTGTATCCGGCAGCTACTCTCTCTCCCTCTCTCCCCGCGAAACTTATCTGCCCACTGTAAAACGAAAGTCGCGGCAATAATAGTTCCATTCTGGCGTATAAAAAGCGTAACCCCGTGTAAATCCTTCCTCTCTATCTCCGAGTATATATCCCACCGAATCACCCAGTTATCTCGCCTTTCGTTATACACCCTCTCATCTGCGTTTTTATCGTGCGGGGGGGAGGGGAACGTACAATCCCCGGCACGATCTCCAATTAAAGCGAACAATCCGAGGCATCCCGGGAATAAAAACAAGAAAAAAAAAAGGGGAAGCGGAGGAGGAAAGAATCCATGCAGATTTCTCCTCGCTCGTCGGTCCATTAAAGGGAGAGGCGAAAAAAGGAGGAGGCCTTTTTGCCGGGCGCTTTCTTACGCGCGGGGTATAGAAAATTATCTAGACGGATGCAGCCGGGATGAATGGAGGCTTTTTTCTTTCGACGGAGGGCGACGCTCTCTCTCTCTCGCTTTTTTTCGATTATCGGCTTTTCATTTTGCCGGGGAAACGGGAGGAGGCCCGTTCTTGCCGCTCGCTCGCTTGTCGGCTCCACGGTGAAAAATTGTCTCGGGCCTCGTCTGCAAGGGAGCTCCGGGGGAGTTTCGGGCTTACAAGTGCTCCTAATGTATTTTTGAATTTGAAATGTCTCTCGCGTCGGGCGCTCTTTCATTTATTTCGAGAGGAGGCTCTGCAGTTAATAAGTGAATTATTTTAACTTAGCTATCTTCCGACGAAATTTAAAATTTCACTTCAACGTTCTTGATCAAGAACGCATTGCAGTCGAATGAAACGGTACTTCCTCGTCTAAATAATAGAATTTAAAAAACGATTAATAACGTCATTACCGGCAGTACCCACACACTGTCAACCGCACTTGGCCTTCTTTTGACCAAATCACCATCCAAGAATAACATATTGTTTCTTAATTGCCCCTCCGACCAGGCATTATTCAATCCTCTCGCGATGTCACCTCCAGCGAGCTTAACTCTCCGTCATCCATTCAAAAAAAAAAAAAAAACTTCCAAAACGATCGCGGCTCGAAAAGCCGCTTCCGCTCCTCTCGCCTCTTCCATTCCGTTTCTCACACCTCTGTTACTGCCTGCATCAGTCGGAAAGCACCAAGGCTTATACATTCCGTAAAAATAGTCGCTAATCAAGCCGAATTTCCTGCTCCTTTGTCGCGTCGCGGCCGTTATTACGTTCGCACGAGGGGAAGGGGAGAAAAATAGCCGACGAACGTCGAAGCGAAGTAACGATCAATTCTCGGCCCGACGGCCCAGCCAATTTCGGGCTTGTATATGCCTGGACGCGTGTTTGCTTAAAGGCCTCTCTCTCTCTCTCTCTCTCTGGTGCCGTCGACGCCGAGGAAGAAGATATTTGGATACCGGGGCTCTCGTTATTTACGCCTCTTTACCTCCAGTGTGATTGCGTTTGGCCCGCAAATATTTGGGGGAAGGGGGGCGGAAGGAGACTCGAGACGGTGGCGTTCGTTTCCGTCTTGTCTGATGTGAAAATTCTCGGTGGCCCCTCCTCGTTTGGCCAGCAATTTATTTTCCGTTTTGTCTTATATATATTATTGGCCGCGGAAGACCGATGAATTTAATGCTCGCTCGGCGGGCGGAATTTAATGTCGGTTCATTGTGAAGCCCAAAGTCATTATTATTGGGGCCAGAGGGGAAGGAAATTGAATTTTTCTATATAATATAAAGCGAAAATAACCTTCCCTGCGAAAGAGAATGAACGTAAAAAGATGTGAATACATTTTATTCATTAATTTTCACTAAAAAATACCGTGCATTTTAATGCGCAAAGAACGGAAATTTTAATGAAAATTTCCATTTTAAACCCACTACCCTTTCAAATATTGCGTAATACGCAAAATAACAAAGACCGGAAAAAAAAAGAATCCCTTCCCTCCTCGTAAAACGATAAAAAGATCTGCCACTGAAAAAGAGAGAGCTCAGACAAGCACTCGCGCAGGCAGTAGATTGAAATCTGAAAATTCAACGTCCGAAAAAAAAAGAGCGCGAGCTCCTCGCGCCTTTATAACAGCCAGGCGGATATATAAGCAAAACGTAACGTCGTATAATACGGAGGCGACATCAGTCATATAACTCAGCTGCGAGAGCTGCCGCCCGAGAGAAAGAAACGTTATCGGGGAGAGAGCCGAGTTCCGCAAGTGCAACGCCGATAATATATTCGCGTGCCAGTCGCTCTCGGCGAGCCTCTTTTTTGCTCCCCCCCCCCCTCCCCGCGAGAAGAAGGAGCGTTTGTCTCTCCCGCCTGTCAAAGGTTCTTTGTGGAATTAGAGGCGAGATGCTTTCTTCCTCGCTTCGCAGGCGGTATATTACTCCGAGGGTCTCGCGACGGGATCTCTTTTTCATTGATATTTCGCTGCTTAAACTTTTCAAAGAAGAGTTAGTTGATTATACACGTGCATTCTTAGGAATGAAGATTGAAAATGTTTGGTAGTAAAAGCTTCCACTTGCTGTTTCCTTTTTACTGCACAGATTGTTATATGCTTTGCAAAGATAAATACCAATTAGTGATATATTTATTAGGTCACCATAGCATGCGCATTTTTTCCGCTCGGTAAAAATAAAACTGGATTTGTAGGCTGCTTCTTTTCTAACGAGCAAAAAATCAATACTCCTGGCATCAGTCGATATATAAATTAGTTCCGCCACTCAGAGTTCCCTTAAAACCAGCCAATTAATTCCAAATAAACAGTCTCGAAAATTCCAAGAAAAAAACCCTTCCCCTCGAAGACGCACCAACGCGTCCAAATATCCACTCCGCCCCCAACGACGGTATACCCACTCCGCCTCGAGCACCCCGGAGCACTCAAACCCTCGAGCCGAAAAAGTCGAAAAGCTCGGGCAAGGACTCGCGCAGGAGCTGCCCGCGCCGCGGCAGCAGCCTCTCGCCTCTCTCCGCGGAAGCTGCGAGCGTCGAACTCGGAAACTCGAGACGGAGATAAAGTCGCGCGGCGACGCGAGTCTATTATTGTTAGGCGGCGCAGCTGCGCGGCTCGCGTCGCGTCGATTTATAAATCTCCGCGACTCCGAGCGCGAAAATGTAATACCACTGTGTACCGCTGGTGGGGTATTGTACGCGCTTTTTTTCTACCCCCTGGAGGCTCGCGGCGAATTCGCGCCTGGCTTCTATATTAGATTGTTCAATCGCCGCGGCTCGTTATCGGGCGCCGATGGGTGACGATGGTTGAGAAATGGAGAAATTCTTTTTCTTGGGTTTGTTTGTCGATAGGTGGAGGAAGGTGATGGCCGATAATGGGGAGATTAGGAATTTTGACTGACATGAGCGACGGGGTGGATAAGAAGTTTTAGATCTTAACTTTAGGAGTTTCGGTGTTGACTATTTTTATCAATTTCTGGGACTGAACCTCGATGTTTCTTGTTGTCCTTCGGATAAGACCCGTAAAAAATATAGTTTCATCGGCGAATTATCGTATATTCGAAAGGACTTTAAAAAATTAAAACGTATTTAGCCGGTGGTGCATCGATGGAAATTTTTCCAGATATTCAAGGAAACGATGCAGATGGAAATACTCGCGTGGAAAAGCATCCAATCCATCCGTGCGTAATTGATGCGCTGCAAAAAAAAAAAAAACCGACGACTGCACGTTATTAACGAACCAGAGGCGGATTTGAAAAGTCCTTCGATTCGCCGATCGATTTAGCGGTAAATATTTAAAGAGCGCATCGTCGATACTTGTCGCGCAATTTGTTAATAGACGCCCGGAAAGTCGTCGCGTGACAAAAAACAAACTCGCAAATAGAGCACAAACGCGATGTGCCTCGTGTCTAATGAAGCCGCGCCTCGCAGCTCTGTGTGTATGTGCCTTGTTTGCTTGATCGCTGGGCTTTTAATTTCCAATAAAGCCAATCTCGTGATTAGCTTTGCAATTAAAATATATTAGCTGATCGCGAGAGACAAGCTGGGCGTTTCAGAGTTATTGTTTTTATTATTTGAGCGCGCGTTTGGTTAATCTAAATAAATCGAAATAAATCTCCATGGGTTGTTAATTTAGCATAGAACCTCTTAAAATATCGACCCCACCAGCTAGTTTATCTTAAAACAAAATACCCTTATACTTCATTGACCAAACAAACGTTCTCAAATCCGCGGAGAGCCCAGCCGAAACCATCAGCAAGCTTCCAAAAGCATCAAAATCCCAAATCGCCGACTAATCCTTCCCCAACAACAAAGCCCAAAAGCGACAACGCCAACCGCCCCCTCCCCCACAATCTCCCCCCGTCTCTCGGAAGTAAAATCGAATCGTCGAGCAAAGTGGCCGCCCCGGCCGCCGGCAAACAAGGGCGAGGCCCGTGCAGGTGAGCCTGATGGCGACTGAAAAAAAAAGCGGCGGCGGCCATAACGGGCCGCGAGGAGACGCAGCAGCCGATATATATGTGGCGCGTCGGGCTCGAAAAAGGCTCGCGCGCGGCACCTGCGGCGCTTTTTGCGCTCCGCCGCGCGGATTCTTGCGCTCCGCTGGACGCGAGTCCATTTCCCGGGATATGGCCGCGCGGAATGGATGCCAACGTCGATCCGGGCTGTACATCGGAGACGCGGCGGCTCTCCGAGGGAATCGAATGGTTTTGTAGAAACGGATTGCGATCGAAATAGGGGGACGCATTGGGAATTAAGCAAATTTCGAGATCGAATCGGAGAATGGAGGAGGTAAATTATTATTTTGTACATATATATGCCAGAAGCTGTTTGTTCGAACAACACGAAGCTACATAATATTATGTTGAAATCCAACAGCCCTCATCCGGCTAATGCGCGTTTGCACTTCCCGCAGCAATATCAGAACTTCGCGGTAAAAGCGAAATAGGCCCCTAAATTTTCGCGAAGCGTTTACAAATTGAAACTTTATTAAGCAAACGGCGGGGCGCCGTTCCCCCGGCCAGCGCCGACAACAAATTCCGCCTTATCGTTTTTATCCCAGCCGCGAGCGGCTTATAAGTGCATTGTTTCAAATACACCAGCCCGACGGCGCGCGCCGCCCGACAGATAAAATTATCAATAATCCCCCGTACGGTTATATCGCGCTCGGCTTTAACGCCGAGAGACCCGTTAGCGAACTTTTATGTGGGTTACACTCCCATTTCGAGTAAATTTCGAATTATTCGCCGGTCGGCTCTCCGTGTACAGTCGATTTTTGTTCTTGTATCGTTTTTCTTAGTTTAAGTAAATTTTTATTGGCTAGAGATAAATACATACATAAGCCAAGTCACAATATATCGTTTTTCTTCGATATTTCTGCAAAGTGGCGCGACGCGCCGGGAAACTTTGTAAACGAATATTTTCTTCGGGCAGTTTCGGAGTGGCATGATGGCCGGCGCGTCCGCTTAAGTTACTTCTCCTTCCGAGCTGCGAATGAACTGTCGTACAAAGTCAAAGTTTAATGAGTTCGCGATTGTCGAATGAATTAACTTACGGAGCTGCGACTTTATTTAATTATCGTTGCGCGAAAACTGGGTTCGAGCTTCTTCTCGAATTGCAGCTAAGTGCCCGGAATTTGGGAGTTGGAAACTATTTATACCTTTTACCGCGTCCCTGCGTTTTAGATAAATAATCTAAAACTCTACGAGAAAAAACTATATATGGTTAAGAAACGCTTTAGATGACAATCTGCTCCTTTGAACCTAAATATAAGAAAAAAAACTGATTTACTTAGGACCTACATTCTAAATATTATTAATCACAATTCAAACACTTCCACCGTATCGGCAGTAAACAATTACATTCCAGAACGTTTCGAAACCGACGATCGCAACTACATCCGTCACGAATCCACGGCGAGCCCTTGCACCTCCCTCGGTCAATTATCCCCCTCCCCGCAATCGTGCGCCAAACCGCGTCGCTGCAGTCTGCCGGCGGCTCGCGCGCAAAAAAAAAAAGAGAAAAAACGCCCAATCCGATTTCCGAAAATCGCGGGTCGCTGTCAGGTATTACAGGCGGCAGTGCGGCTCGGTCGCAGAGTATATATACAGGGCTCGCTCGTCGGGTGTCTGTGCGCAGCTCGTCGGGTTTCGAGCCGCCGCACGACGGAGAGAATTATATTTCGTCCCATGAATATTCAAGCCCGTCCATCTCGTTACATAAGCGAGCTCCCGGGGCCGCCGCGCGAATTTGAAATTCGCACACATCGCGCGCCCGCCCTCACGTACGCTCGCCTATATACGTGTACACTGTAACCTCCCCCGTCTGGCGTATCGAACATTATGATGGTCCTTCCACCAGAGACGGCATTAGGCCTGCTCCTGGGCCGAAGCCTCGGCGAGATTCTCTTGTGGGATGTATATAGAGACTGCGAAGTGCGCGATTATTATACGAGTTCCGAGCCAGTTTTTTTTTTTTTTCATTGGGACGCGGTCCAAATTTTTGGGGGTAGTTCTGCAATTTTCGACCGTCGAGTTTTTTTTTCGTTTTTTATTTCAGGAAAGGAGTTTACTCCATTAACTAAAGTATTTCAGAGCTTTAAATTCCAAATCGCCTATTATTTGCATCCTAAAAGCTACTTCCCTCCTATTTATTTACAGTCCCGTAAAAGACCGCCTGGCCTTTTATTTCTCACCTTCGCTCCAAACCCTTCTTCGGCTTTTATTTTCCTGCGCGCGCGCGGGATCTTGAAAATCCATTAAAAGCTACCTTCCGTCGCGGGGCGCATGCAGTTCACACCTCTCCTATACGCGTCCTCCCTGAAAAACACCGCTCTCCGAAACCCGCGCGCGCATCAATTAAACAAGCGCGCCAAAGTCCGAAGGAAAAGAGACATAGCCGCCCCCGCGCGACGACGACGACCACTCCTCGCGCTCTCTCGTTTTGTATTATAAATCAGCGGGACTAAAGAGCGCGACTTTAATCCTATACCCGCGGCTCTCGCTCGCCCGGCGAATAATTAACCGCGGCGGCGAACGAGCGTTGGTAATGAGCGGCGGCAAAGTCCGCCGGATTCGAGATGTATGCACATTTCGGCCGTCGCCGCGGTGCGGCTCTCGAATGTGCGAAGAGGATCCCCGCGTCGCTTTTCCGCCGTCGGCTGCACACGCCGCGCGGCGACGATTTTTATGCGGGGTTATAAAGCAGATCGCGACGGGCTCGCTGAAAAATATCGATGGAATTAATTCGGTGCCGCAAGCGGGGCAGGAGAAGAAGGAGAAGGCGAACGAGTGATGGCGTTATTTGCAATGCGGCCGCGGCGATTTCGTTTCCTGGGCATTTTCGTTGAAACGCTTTAAAAGTACTTTGTGCTATTTGTAAGAAATTTGAAATAAGTTTTGACATTATCTTTTATTATACGTTGCGATAGACGCAATGGTAAGTGAATCGTTTCTTTATCGTTGCAACTTCAATTATTTTCGTATTTTTTAACGCACCGTACAGTTATTTATATCGGACAAAAAGTGCAGACCACTATAAATCGCCTCCGAAACCCCCCTTAGCCTTCGGTCAAAAAAGAAAAAAAAAAACAGCCTCCGAGAAAACTACACCGCGCAAAGAGCCTCGCTTCTTAAAAGCCCCTTTCCCCCTTTACAATCGCTAATAAATCCCCGCGCTCTCTCGCGGCCTTTGCGCGCCGCGAGCAATTTTTCAGCGACAATAAGTGCCTCGTGTCGGTGTGCTCCTCTCTCTCTCTCTCTCTTTTTAACGAGGCGACGCGGCAGAGGCGAGCAGCGAATTGTATACGTATATACGCGCGGCTCAACGAGAGAGAGAGAGAGCCCCGCGCGTTTATAATAAACACCGCGCGGCGCGGTTACGAGCGCATCCCAAGCAGCACTGACCGCCGCGCGCGGCGATATCCGCAGTCTCTCAAAGGCCGCCCCAATCGATATTATTAGATGCTCCGCTGCCGAGAGAGAGAGAGAGAGCACTTAGCTCGCGCGAATTATATGGGGCGGTTTCGCAGAGAGCCCGAGTGCATTGACTTTCGGAACGAGGGGGGGGCTTTTAGTTTTACTCCGCGGGATTTCTTTTCGATTCGCTACTTGCTTGGAAATTACTATTCGCGCTTCTGGAGGCTTATTTTGTGAATAAGTCTGCTTAAGCTCGATCGTCGTCGTAAATGAACGAAAGGTTGCATAATCATTTACTGTATACAAACAGTGTACCAACTTTATCTCGTTTTTTTCATGCACTTTATTTATTTTAAGACTTTGACTCGGCTCCGTATCAAAGCGCAATAAAACAATGATTCCGCGTTGCGCAAATAAGTATCTCCGCCAGTGCAACTAACTCGACTCTTCTTAAATCTCCCTCGAGTTCGACATTGTTCCCTCGCGAAATATATCAGTTGGCGCTCAAAACACCGGGACTCATTCCTCCGTCGAATAGAAATAGGGCCATTCGAGCCCTCGCAGCGTCCTGAAAAATAAAGCCCATCGTAATATCCTCCTCGGTAGAGATTTTCATTTCTAAAATCTCCAACTCTCGTCAACCTCCCCGCCCTCCTTAATTTCAAAAGCCCTCGTCGCGCTTGCCAAAAAAGCCCCGATCCAAAAAAAAAGAAGAAAAAAAAGGAGGCCGCGAGGAAGTTTCCTCCCCCGCCGCCGGTGTAATCCAGTTTCCGAGCTCTCTCGCTCCCCCGCAATTTTCGCGCTCGCCCCCCGCGCGGAAAACGCCCCCCCCCCGTTCCGCGACAAAAAGAGCGCGGCGGCGGCGGCGGCGGCGCAGATTTATATAAATCGCCCCGCGCGCGCGCCCGCCGCGAAACTTTGCCCGAATCTCGCTAAAAGCTCTCTCTCTCCGCGCTCGGCGCTTAACTTTATAACCGCCGCGGCGAACGCGACTCGATAAATAAATTGATACGCCGCAGGACGGCGGCCGGGGGGTGGAGGAGTATACCAGGTATATGAATCACCGTTTCATCGGCAAGCGGAATACGTAAGCTTCGCCCCGGAGCCCGTAAATCGTCGCGGGACTTCGCTAAATTATCCGGGGCGAGGCGACGCGGGGAAACTACCCGGCTTTCGGGCTATGTAGTTCGCGGGGGGGTGGAGGGGGAGATACGGGATGGGCCGAAGTTTTGTGCGTGAGATAAGATGGTTTTTCGTGATTAAATGGGAGAGTCCTGGGCTGTACGGGCGAGGTGTTTTAAGGGGCGCTCGAGCGGAATTGATGGACTCGCGCTACGTTTTAATAAACGCCGTTCGAATATCGCGTGTAAAGAACGGCGGAGAGATTTACGGCGCGAACGACGCGAATGGAATTTCGTTTGAATATTCGTCCGCGCCGTTTGATTCGTAAAATTTGGAACTTTGGAAGAAAACGGACCGACAAGCGACAATTACCAAGGCGCAGATGCGCGAGACTCTCCGAACGCGCGCGCATCTGTTCTATATAAACAGTGTGTATATAAGCATAGCCGAAGGCTTCTATATACACATTATACGTCAACCTGCCAAAGTAGAGTTTTGAACGGTGGGAGTCGGGAAGATCTTCCGGCAGTTAAAACTCGAGAGTTCCTTAACCTCCGAGTCTACGCTGATGGAATATAGTGCCGTTTAGAAAACAGCGGCGCAGTTTGATAAACAGTTCCGCGAGTCGTTTGCCTAAGCCATTCTGTTACCCTCGTAAATCCCGCCGCAGCTGTTCTCCCTAATAAAATTCCGCCGTTCGCCCGCGATAACGAAGCTCCCACACCCCCGCGATAAACGTTTTCCCTCAACGATGCCCGGGCTGCGCATTTAAAGAAACTCCTCACCTCGGCCGCAAGACAAATATCGTTGGGGGGAGCAGGAGAGAAAGGCCGGCCCGCGTCGGCGCGCACTTCCCTGTTAATTAAAATCCGCGCAGGGCAGGCGATATAACTTCGGCGCGCGCGCGTCCAAGGTCTGCTCTATCAAGTCTATAAACGAGCTCTCTCTCTCTCTCTGTCTCTCTTTTTTTTTCCGCCACCCCGGCGGTGTGCGTCGCACGATGCACGCGGCGGCTTTATTGGCGCGCGGCGACGGCGGCGGCGCTCCGCATGGAAAATAGTCGCACTCGTTTCGCTTCGGCTCCCTTTGCCTATTTTCAGCTAACTCGGCGGTCAGCGAGCTGCGAGAGGGGAGGCGAGGCTGCTCGGTCGAAATATTATATACGTGTCGCGAGTAATTATTGCTCCTTCGGTCTCTTGGTTATAAGGTTGGAAGGGTTTTCGGGAGAAATGTGCGAGGGGAAGATCTCACCGCGGCGGGGAAATGTAATTTTCGGTGGAGACCAATTGGTTTTCGGGGCTGAATTTAAGAGGCGGCATTTTGTTAAGAGGGAATTTCTTTTTTTAATTTTTAAGATTATAGTTGCCTTTGTGTTTTAAAAATTGTATTGAAAGCGATATAGAAAATGAACCTTATAATAATTTTCAAAGTTCAATAATGTGCAGTTTATTATCTGGGTGAACTTTGTAAATAGACCTGCGCATAGATCTTGTTAAAAATGTAGTGCCAATATCATCCATCATTTTACAAGTTTATTAATCACTAGATTGATGTTCCAATTTATCTGTGACCCATATAAGTCAATATCATTGAGTGTTTACATTCGCTCTTCTACGCCATGATTTAAATTTTCATCGAATCCCGCCGTTCAAAACCCGAAACCACGTCCGAATTATCTCCGACTGACCGCAACTTAATTTAAAAAGCGACATATCGAAACGAGTCCCGCTCAAAATTTCAATGCCCGGCCAAAAAAAATCGCCTCTCCTTCCGAATCTCCATCCCAACTCTCTCCCCGCAAAAAAAGGCGAATAAGTCCATCCTCGAGCACATACATCCGAGCAGCGACGCCGCAGCGTTTCGATTTCAATAACTGAGAGGCCTCCGTTGTGCGCGAGAGCTCGCTAATCTAATCTCGCCAGTTCTCGCGAGAAGTGCAAGGGGCGCGCGAGAGAGGGGAGGGAGAAAGTGCCGGCGCAATGACAGTTCTATTTTCGCGTGCGCGCACTGCAGGCGCTGCTGAGCTGCAGGCCCGATATATAAATTATATTTCTCCGCCTGCCTCGGCCCGAAGCGCGGAGGAGAACGAGCCGAGAGAAGGCTTTCTCATTTTTTTTTTTTTTTTTTAACGCGATATCGAGTAATTCGACGCGGAGACTCTGCGATCCTGGAGGACGCTCTCTTCTTTTTTTTTATAATAACGCCTGTGCACTTTGTGAGGTGCTTGATCGGCGAGAGAGAGGCTGTCGCTGCGGCTGGGTTATCGATTGGGAGAAGCCTTTTTTTAAACGCAGCTGCTCGGATAGTTTCTGCGCGTAAACACTTGAAATTAGTTATTAAAATTGTGTTTTATCGCGCGACGGCATGCGATTTGATGTTGTAGATGCGCGTAAACAAGTATGTACATTTGACGTGAAATATCGTCGGCGTCAATCGCGAAGATTAAATTGAAATTGCCTGCTTCGAATGCGTTGCTAAATGAAATTTCCCACGTGTAAAGATACTTGTTTTTCTACCACTTTTATATTTCATTCCCGAAATACAAAGCAATCCGACAAAGTAAAATAAAACCCACGCCCGCCAACTCAGCTCTTCCGATCTTCGATGAAACGAGTCCTTGTCCGTTCCCTCCGCGGAAGCTCCGATATACCTCGGCAGCTTCGGGGAAGAACAATAATCGTCCGGCGACTCCCAGGAAATTCTCTCTCCTCCTTTAATCACCGCGTCCGTTTCTCTCTCGTTTCCAGTTCCCAGAAGCCGTGAAGGATGAAGCTGTGCTGGAGCCTGCTGATAGTGGCCGTGGCGGCCCTGCCGATGACGAGCGGCGCGACGAGCGCCGAGGAGTCCGAGCTCTGGGCGGAGGGCGACAAGGAGGTCCTCGTGCGGACGGTCCGCGGTGCCAAAGGTACGTACATATATATATACGCGCTCTCTCTTCAATTCCGTTAATTAGGGTGTCGTGCTTTCTTCGGCGGTGCAGCGGGCTGCACGCTTTCCGCCTCGAAAGCCGCGGAGGCCACTCTTGGCTGTTGTATACCTCGAGGGCCGCGAGTGTATATATATCAGACGCACGGATTTGTACCGGGGAGGTTGTCTCTCTCTCTCTCTCTCTCTCTGTCTCTCTCGGCGAGTGGCGCGTGAGTGAGGAGGAGAGTCGCGGGGACGGCGCTTCCTTTGCGCGATCGGACTTTCGTGCGGGCTGGGAGTCGAGTGGCAATTCTCCTTTGATAAGAGATTCCTTTTGTGGAGAGGAGCTGGCTTTCGATTATTTTGTTTCTGCCGGGGTCCTTTGACGTATACGTTAAAAATGACGAGAGTGCCGTTCATTCTTAATCTATTTACTTTTACTATATATATATTGACTGGCAAATAACAAAAAAAAAAAAAAAAAAAAATCACTTTAAAAAAGCCACCTCGACTCGCTCGCCACGCGTCCGTCCACTTTAAGAAACCTCTTTGTAAGCATTAACCCCGTAACGCCCGACATGTCGATGTATATGCTGCAGATGACAAGGCCTGCCGATACAACAAGAGCCAGTGGTCCGAATGCGACCCCAAGAGCAACATGCGAACGCGCACCCTCAACCTGAAGAAGGGGGACAAGACGTGCGAGCAGACCAAGACCATCACCAAGAAGTGCAAGAAAGGTAAAGGTAAACAAGGACCGACGGCTTCAATTCATCTTCTTTGCCCCTCTCTCTCTGTCTCTCCCTCTTCGTTTCCGCGGTTTTGTGTTATACAAGTCGTTTCGCCGAGTTTTCGAAGAGGTCGATTGATTTCGAATTTTAATTTGTGATTAATGTGCGATTCGCTTTTTGAAGTTACAACTGTTTAATAAATCATTTAATAAAGTAGTTATAGCTTAGCGATCAATGTACATTATAAATGCACAGATTAGCGGCTATTATTGAAGGTTCATTTTATACACGCTTTGTATTGATTATTGAGCTCTGACGGGTTGCAGCAAATTATCGTTTTTATGCTAAATTCAGACGGTATCTCAATTACCCGTATAAAAATGAGCAAAGAAAATATTTTCTCTCGTAAATTTAATAGTACACTTTTCTCGTGCACGCAGAGCGTCCTTTAGCAATTTTACGCTAATTAAAAAAGTTTTTATACCCAACGCTTCAATAATAATAAATTTCACAAACAGGAAAAAGCAGATCAATTATTTGCAAGCTGCTTTATTAACTTTTATTACAAATGCGCTAAAACGCGCAAATAAATTAATTGCCCGTCTGCCAAACGCAAATATTATATTTAACGTTTAAATTTCTCGCAAACTCAATAATTGCTCCTCGATCACTTTATCGACTCTCGAACTATAAACCGCCGCGATAAAAATGCTCACCTCCGACCTTCTCCGACCCTCGAAACCCCTCGACGAAGGCTTCGCAAAGTCTAACCGAAGCCTAAAACTCCGCTTTCAGCCTGCCGATACGAGAAGGGCTCGTGGAGCAGTTGCGCCAATCAGAACATGAGCCGAGTCGACAACCTGAAGCCGAACAGCGACCCCACTTGCGAGAAGACGCGCCGCGTCACGAAGAGGTGTAAACCCGAGACCAACAACAAAAAGGCCGCAAAAGGTGAGAAAAGCAGGACCGCCGGACGGGCAGGCCGCCCTTTCTTCCTCGGCCGCGGATCGCTTATATAATAAAACTTCGAGATTTCCAGGCGCTTTTAGTTTGTAAAATTGACGGTTGTCCTATGGTCATTTCTGCAAGGGAATAATCTGCTTCTCTGTGATTTTGGAGTGTAATTTTAATGAAAACTGCGTATGTGTCGCGGTGTAGATTAAATTGGAAGCACTGATTTTTTTTTTCAAATTTTAAGAAGGGCGCAAAATCAGGTCGGATTGCGTTTTGAGGAAAAAGTGCAAAAATGATTCTTTTACTTCTATTCATTTCTAGGGAAAATGGAGACGAGCTTTTTGTCGTTTACAGCTGCGGATATATAGGTGTGAAATAAAAAAAATGTGCTTTTCATAAAATACACAATAAAGAATATTTCACACCTACCCGCGGCATATAAATTATATTTTAATGAAAAATTCATTTCGTTCTATACACTTTATGCGAAATTTCAAAATGCATACAAAGTTTATTTAAAAAATTGCTCTAAAGACAAACTACTTCTACTAAAGATTGAATTTTATATATAATAAAAATCTTTGCTTTCAGAGCGATCGAACAAGAAATCAAACAAGCAGTAAGATCGAGATCGATCAAGGGGGCTGGCGAAAATCGAAGACATCAACAACGTCACGCAAACTCATTTAAAACCGCAGAGAGAGGCATTTCACGACGACGAAGACGACGACGAAGACGACGACGACGACGGCGACGACCCATTAAACCCGACGAGGAGAAAACAAGCGAAAGGAGAGGGCCTCGGGAGGAAAAAAACCGAGCAGTTGACTATATACATTGGAATCGGCGCCAGATAGAAACGATAAAATAAGCATTCTCACACACACACACACATACACGCACACGAACACACAGACACGTTGAATCAAAATTCGTTAAGAATAGCTATATAAATATATAAATAATATGTAAATCGATAAAAAAAAAAAAGAAAGAAGAACGCGCGTTCTGTGCGAAGATGCATTTTTTCTGTGGATGATAATAAACTATGTCTCTTTGAACAAAACTTGATAAAAAAAAGGCTCCAAAAAGTAAAAAAAAAAAAAAAAAAAGTAACGAACCAGATGAAAAATCGTTTTTCTCGCCCTTAAATACGCGCGGCGTACAAGAGAAAAGGAAGGAAAGCACACGACACACACACAGTGGTAGCTCGCGCATCGCGCGGGAAAAGAGGGGAATAATTGCACCACCCCCCCTGTTTCTTTCCTGCGCGATTAGCGCGCGGAAGGAAGAAAAAATATGCCGTATGTTCTGTGCACACACATCGAAGATGTACGAGATTCTCTCGAGAGAGAGCGGCGCGCGGCGTGAATTGAGCGTAGATTTTTAGGGCTGTATCCGATAACCGAACCGTAGACTTTTTTTTTTCGAACGCAAAAGACGGGGACAAAAGGTATATAAATATATATATAAATATATATATATATAGGTGTACGTGTATCATACGTAGGTAAAATCGCCCGCGCTGTCGATTTTTGTTCGAATCGTGTACTTCCATCGGATAAATAAATGTGTATCTTCTCGGATGATATAAACGAAAAAAAGCTGCCGCGCCGTTCCTCCAGACCCGATTCGCGGTCCGGCGAGCTTTATTTTTTGTATTTTCTCGTAGAAAAATATCGTAGGCGACTCTCCCCCCTCTTAGCCTGTATCCCCCTCTCTTAACTGATAAATCGAATGTATCGTTCTTAAAAAGGAAAATAAACAGTGCTATATATTATACGTAACGAGTATGCAAACAGCGCGTTTTCCATGGCTTCTCGATTTTATTTTAAAAATGTATCTTTGGACTAACGGATTTATCAGAATTTATTGGATATCGGATGAAATGCAGACGAAACGGGTCGAGTTCTGATTGTGCTCGACTTGATTAAAGAAATTCTGATGCTTCGTTATTCTTTATTTAAAGTTTCATTAATACATTTAATAATCAAAAATTAGAATCAAATTTTCGCGTAATCAAATAAAAACGTATATGCCCGCACAAAATCAAAGCCATTATTTTTATTTTCGAGCTTTCTCACTTTCTTTCAAGCACAAAAATCAATTTTTTCTGCACAAAGCGCGTACTTACGGAATCGTGCACTGCATACTTGTTTCCTTAAAAAAAAAAAACAAAAAAAAAAGATAAGAAAAAACGTAATCACAGCAGAGAAGAAGTAGATTCAAACCTGTCCACATTATAAAGTAGCCCTTTCGAATCGTAGGTAATGTAAAAGTATATCGTACCAGAACAGAGCAAAAGTATCGTTTTATTCCACATTGATTGATCAAAATAAAAACGGTATCACGCAAACGACGCGATGCAACTTGATTTTTAAAAAAGAAACCAGAGTATAGAGCAAGACTGCTGTAAGAATTATTTCCCGATTGCATTCGCGTCGCGTACCGGATGAGCATAAAAATCAAAGCAAAAAGGAGAAATAAATAAATATAAACAATTATTAAAAGTATATTTAAAAGCCATTCAACGAGAAACTCAATGTGTCTTCTTTGCGGAGAGCGGATATATATATATAAAAGTTTCCTCGAGCAATTATATCAATTAACTGAAGTGTTATGTACGCCATAATTAATTATATAGCACTGCGGCTGTTTTTGATTTGTACAGAGCAAAATATGAATTATAAACAGTATACGATTCGCCAAAGGAGAAATCAAAAGCCGAGAGCAAATCACAAAAGGCCGCGCGCACTTTGGGAGAAGCACTTTATTATTATCCTCCAGTTTTTTCTTAGCAAGTAGATATCGAAACACCATATCATAAACAGGTAAATGGATTTAAGAGAAGGTAGCAGCCTACCTAGATATGGGAAGCCCCCCGTTTTTGTCCCCAAACTTTTAGACGTCTACCTGTTCTATTGTAAAAGCACGCGCTTCTATCAAATTAATTCTTTCTCTCGGTGTAGAAACAAAAACACTAATAAACTTATCACACTAATTACAAAAACTTTGAACTTTTCTTGTCGTCAGATTTTTGATGATTTCGATTCAACGCACTGTAACATAGCTTTCGACCGGAACAGAAATTTAGCCGCAGAAAAAAAAACAGTAGAAACAGAGAGAGAAAGAAAGACACTGACAACTCTATAATTGTCAAAGTACTGTTTTCGACTCAAAGGACATACATTACAAAAAATACAGTGCTGTAAAAATTGATAAAGGACGGCGTTGCGTCCGAGAATTCTTTTCGAACCAATTGGTTTGTATGTGAATATTTAACAAAAAAGGTGCGATATTGAACAAATTTTTATGCGTTTTTTCGCTCGTTTCAACGTTCGTTGTATTTATCTGTGTCCACACGAATTGTTGTATACTGTAGACGTTGAACATTGGAGAAAATTAAAAAAACAATGATATCCTGCCAAGTTGATTAAAAGCAAAACAGATATAAGTTTTATAAAACTGTTCGATGCTGTAACAATATTATTATTGTGTATTGAAATTTTACATTCTGTAGTTGATATGAAATAACTTTCTTTTATTAGTTTCTCCTTTTTCTTTCTTTTTTACATTTAAATGTTAGGCGAGCAACATTTAATGGTTTCATTTAAATTTAAAAGCAACTTATTACATTATGTATATCTAAGTATCTATAAAATGAAAGTGTAACCAACATTACACGTGTAATGAAAATCCAATGTTGTCAATAAAAATTAAAATTATCTAAGAATTATTTTACCTCATTTCCATCCATTAATAACACAAAATATTTAAGATAAAATCTTTATTTTATTTATATAAACATCAATAAATGAAATACAATTGCTTACTGTCTAAATTTGAATTAGATATAAAAGCAAGAATATAAAAGTTTGTAGAAACATTTAAAAAACGTTACATAAACATATAAATATAAAATATATCATTGATATATGGAGATTCTTTTACAATGATTTTTGGACGGCTTTAAAATACAGTCGTTTGGTCTATCCATTTTATCTTAAATATTGGACATAATAATTCTATAAGACAATTATAAGGCAGTTAAAAGCGCTTGTACTTTGTCGGCTCTTACATTAATAATCAGGTGCAGTTGTTTTTCATCTGTACAGACTATAGCGTAAGAACTCGGTAAAAAGATTAGTCATCCCGCTCGAGGTGTAGCTTTCTTACCCTTAGGCTTCTGTATACAAAATAAAAACTCTTTACTACAGTTAGTCATTAAAATCTAATCGTGGACGGAATCCGATAATGCACCTAGTAGGCAAAATATTTAATACATAATATCAGGATTGAGATTCATTACATTAAAATTTCTGTAAAAAGTGCAAATGTTGTGCTTTAAAGGCATTTTGTGCGGTATTGAAGGCACATGGCTTGACGTTTTGGTTGCATCAAGCTATGGAGACTGAGAGTTCACGAGAATACGTTTTATCCTCCCACTCCTGTTCAGATGGCAATGGTTCATGTCTAAGTTTACAAAAGCGTGATCCATACTTTAATATCATCATTATAACGCCGACAACGAAGAGCGTCAGCACGGCTGAGGCTGGCCAGAAAATGTGTAGACTCATCTTGGACTATTTTGATTAATACTAGGATAATTACAAAAATATTTGTATAAACTAAATGTCACTTTCTCGCTTTTGTAGTTCTATGTATTGCGTTGGAGAAGGTGACCCTTTCTCTAATTCTTCTTGGTGGTATTGCACAATCACGTGAGTATCACCTCCTTTAAATTGCTTGTATCCGTTCTCTAATTCAGACAAATCTAAGGGTGGATTGTTGTGTGGTGTTACAGTCCAAAATGTCTGTACCCAACGGTGACCTAAAAACGCCATTAATATTTAAATTTCCTTCTCTTGATTACTAAACACTGTATTTATTTAGAAATTTACTAGAGAATTGTACTAAAAAATGTATATACCTGTATTCCTATCTCTCCAATACCCTTTGTATATGGAGCAGAAGCAGAAAGCAACGTTGATGATGATCAGAAATCCTCCTAGGACAGAGCAGAGACTGATCGCAACGTAGAAAGGAGTAAAATCACCCTTAATCTGCTCTTCAGGGTCAAAGTAGGGGTTATTCCTAAAGGCGTCACGGTCGTCTAGAATAGACATTTTATAAATTTGTTAGCTCTTCTGAAAAAGAAATAAAAAAGTCGTCGTTTGTTTACTACTTTCAAAAGACTTCCCTGCCCTCTCCCAAAACTAGGCCGACTTGCGCAACAAACGAGTCAGTATCCGATCTACCCTTCTTACAACTTTATTTAATTTCAATAATTGAATTTTCTACAAGAGCATAGCGGCCAAGCCCAACGCGCACGTTACTCATTACTCGCAGCCCGACCGTCGCCAGCAATTCAAGCTTTCTACCTTTAAAAGTAACTTTTTACTTACCGTGCCGGGAAGACGATGTTGCACTACGAGGTAACAGGTGAACTTCAGGGGCTCGACATGAAAAGCGGCACCGAGGGAGGACGACACGCTGCCTGGAACAAGTGAATGGAATGTTTGGGCACTGGCCGTTATTGCGTGAATCGTGGAGGCAACTTGTATTCGGGCGGGGCGCCGTCCGCCGCGCCGCGTCGCTACAGCAGAAGGGTGGGGATGGAACGCGTACAAGTTAATTAGGTGATTCTGCGGCATAGAGCATGTGAAAGCGAGGTGGCGAACGTCGTCGACTTGACTTTTCACTTTTTGTATTGGCACTACTGTGGGCTGTTGCTTTGTACAGGTAGACGTGAAGGGTGAAGGGCGTTTTTTTCAGTTTTAAAAGTAGGTTTTTTAATAGTTTTTAAACAGGCAAAGTTCAGCTCCTGTAAAAGTAGATTTATGAAATAGTTTATTTAGTTTTTTCCAATTAACTTTAAGAACAATTTAATTTAAATTTTGTTTATGTACTTTTTAGTTATGATTAGAAAATAATTATTGCTAGATTTTTCTAGATTACTTTTGAGAAAAGTATGTGAAAAATTTTCATTTAAATAAATTCAATTAATAAATTTAATTCATTCTTTTTAAAAGTTTATAAAAAAAATAACGAAAAATTAATGAAATAAAACAGTCATTTAAAAGCAGATAACAGTATATTATATTACTTTCCAAAAGAATGTAATTTGTATAAAATTATTTATTTTATCTGAAGCTCTCCAGTATAAACTCATTTCTTATATTATTTTCTTATTAAATAAATATTAAATCAAATATCACTTTATGCTTTAAATACATTTTTGAACAAATTTTTGTGAGTCGGAGTGATAAGATTTAACTTTGTGGCAAATAAAAATTTTTTTAAGCCATTGGACAACAAGAATACAATACTAGATTTGTTTTTCTAGCTCACTTTCCTTAGTATAACTAGCAATTATGCACATATTTTCGAGCGTCGTGTCAACAGTTGCATAATACACCAATCGGCATTTAAATCCAACACCTTTTAAGTATTCCAGTCTACCCCAATTCAGTAGAGCTTTTACTTTTCGACCTATGGCTTCACGTTCGGCGTCTTCGTCCTTAGTCTGTTTAATTCCACACGTTGCCCAGCTAGCGATTTTGCAGAGAATCGGAAATTCGTCTTTCGTAAAGCCTTCGTCTTCTAAATACTTGTAACCCACGTAATGCGAGTATTCACAGCGATGATGACAGCAAAATGCGATTACCAAAGCGGCTTTTGAGCTTTCATTGTCTTTTATAGAATTAGTTAAACAACGAATCGTTAAATCTATAAAAATTACGAAAGTGTAAATGTTCTAAATTCTTTTACGAAATTTAGACACAGAGAAATAAATATTACCTGTAGCTGCACCACATATATGTTTAGCAATAGCAACTTTACATTGAACATTGCTAACTTCTGGAACATCGCTGAGCTTTAAATCGGCAATATCGACGCGCAATCGTCTGATTTCTAGGTCAGATTCTTCATTTTTTAATTTGTTATCTTTCTTGTGCCTGTGACTGGAATGATCAACTAACAAAATGGATGAATTGTTTTGGTCTTTTATTGATTGGCCCAGCCAATAAGTTAATTTACCTAAAATTAAATTTCTATATATAAAAATTGAATTTTTTTGAAAAAATAAGTGTCAAATTATTACCTCGACCTGCTCCAAATTCAATAAAACATGTATTTTCACGAATGAGATCAGCGTTTTTTAAGTGTCCTAACAATGATGCTATTTGTAACAAATGTCTTTTGGCTTCAGTTCCATATGTTGGGTTATTTAATTCTTTCTCTAACACTTCATGTGTGAATACTTCTATAGGTATTTCTGGTAACTTATCTAATAAGACAAACTTAATATTAGAAAACAAATAAATTAAAAAGAATATATTTTCCTTAAATAGTATTTTTGTTACCGTATGAATTTTTTATTTTATTGAGAACAGCATCAATTGTACTTTGATCTATTTTGGATAATGGTATTTCATTTATCACTGCATCTGTATCTCCTAAGTTGATTCCTTTGACAACATATGGAGGCAATGTCATCAATTTGATATTAGCATTGCACTCCTTCAAATGCTTAAATAACTTGGATTTGTAACAAGAACTGCATTACAAAAATTGTATCCTTTTTTATTTTATTTTAAACTTATAGTAATATATAATTTTTCATTGAATTTACTTACTGTGTAGGATCAAGTGGACAAGTTACTCTTTCTTCTAAAACTATACTCTTATCATTAATTTGATGTTCTCCACAATATTTTCTACCTTTCTTTACTGTCAGTCGACAGAAACGTTTTTTTTTTGTAACAAAATATTGGCAATGTTCAAAGCCAGTCATTTTGCTAAAATAGAAAATTTTATATTTACAAATTTAAAAATTGATTTTTTGTTTGTATTTTTAATTACAATTAAATTTATAAATAAACAAAAAATAATAACAAAACTAAAATTTCATTCATTTATAAATTCCTTACCATCAACTGCTCAGAAACGTGTTTTTAAAAAAATTCACAAACAACTCTTTAACCTCAACAGCTGATACACTGCAATCAAAATACTTTATTCAGTATACCAAAATAAACAAGCAAAATAACAAACAAAAAACAGCGATGACTAACATTAAAAACTTTCTCTGCTTTCACCTGAAAAACATAGCGTAAAGGTTATCTCATTTTCGCATTTCGCCATAAAAGCTTGTTAGCTAAGGCACGCCATAACGTAAACCTCCCCGCGCCAGAGCAGACGCTTTTTGGGCAGCTATCAGTATATATAATATCTAAAAACGCGCGGCGACGGTTCTCAAGTGTATGCATATAAGCAATGGCCGAGCGGAGGAAGCCATTGAACAAAGGCGAGGAGCGCAAGCGAAAGAGAGAGGGAGAAGCACTTGCAGGGATTAAAACTACGCGAGGAGAGATCGCTTCAGTGAGGATGCGAGGAGGCACCGCGGCGTCGGCGACGCTCCTCCACGTTGAGTGTGGCTTCTGCGGTTGAGAACCGCCCGCCTTTTTCCCATGCATTCGGATACTGGATTTTTTGAAACAAGAATGCCGACCTACGACTGAGGCTTCTCTCCTCTCGGCGGTGGACTAGTGAGTGGATGCTGAGTGCTTGACGCAAATGTCAACACGTGCCTTTTTTTTTGGAGGAGAGCAGAGGTGAACCTGGGTTGTTGACTGGCACTTTTCTTCAAAGTGATATTTTGAAATGGTATGGAGAGATTGGGTTCTTTTTCGAGATGTTATAGTATTAAAAATTCAGTGTCTTGAAAGAAAAAGTTTTGTTAAGATTATGGACGTACGCTGAAAGTAAATAGATGATAGAGAACTGTAGATTAGATTGCTTTGCACTTGTACAATTGTAGAATGTAATAATAATTTCAATTTGCTTTTAAGTTTTTATGTTGTGAATATTAGTCAACAAAATTACTCTTTACAGATTTAAAATTTTCAATTTTTTAAACTTAATCATTTTTTAAAATAAGTTACATTTAATAATTAATACAAATTTATATTTTGCAGATCATAGTTCCTATTAAAAAAGTTAGCAACAATGGCAATAAATAATAGTTATTTTGTCATGCCCATGAATATGGACAGGGTTTGTCGAATTTGTTTACAAGAAAATACAAACTTATTGCCTATCTTTTCCAATGGCCAAGATGCAAGCACTATCACTGACTTACCACAAAAGATTCAAGTTTGTGGAGCAATTGAATGTCATGAACAAGATGGCTTGCCTGGACTGATTTGTGATGTTTGCATGTACAAAGCTAGCATTGCCCATGAATTTAGGCAGTTGTGTCAACATTCGGATACCCGATTGCGGCTTTATTATAACAAGCCTGCTAAATATAATGCTACTGTAAGTTCTTTATGTTTTAAAGCTTAGAATAAAATGTCATGGAAAGATTTTTCCAACACTTCTTTTAAGAAAAAGTTTTATCACTGGAAAAATTTGAAACTGTTCAATAAGTGATAAAATTTTCAATCTTTCAAAGTAATTTATGTTTAAAATAATAGGATTAATTTTTAGGATTCTGGTACGCAGACTGATGTTCAAACACAGGTTCTTTTATCAAAAACTGCAGAGCAAATACAAAACGAATATTTTGTAAAACAAGAAGCAATCAACAGTCAACAATTCCACAATACAATAACAAATGAAGAATACAATTCAGAACCTCAAACCAATTCAGTTGTTACGGCAATTGAATCTACTATACCCACAGTGGATGTAAGCATGTCAGTTGAAGATGATAAACTTTTCAACTGCCATCTGGATTTTGAAGAACAGCCTAAATCTGTTATTGATAAAAGTTCTGAAGTTGTACCCTGTGATACTCAAACAGTAGCATGTACACAAGAATTAATTCCAGTTTCTACAAATTTAATCGATAGTGTTTGTACAATAGAGGCAGATATAAATACTGTAGAAAACCAAGTGAAAAATGATGTCAGTTATTTTACTTATCTGACTAAAGAAGAAGTCCTGCAAGAAGAAAACGATAGTCTTCAGAAAGAAGTAATGACTGATAAATCAAAAGTAATGGAAAATGCTTTTGAAAGTGAGGAAGTAGAAAATAGTTATTTTGATGCTGACAACAGTAGTCAGAGTCAAGAAGGCGGAAAATTTAAATGTGAAACCTGTTTAAAGTTTTATAATTCTCAAAAGAGTCTGAAGAAACACCAACTTAGCCATGAAAATCAGTATAAATGTGAATTTTGTCCAAAAACATTTTGTAAGTTGGAAAACTTAGAGAAGCATAAAGTTATTCATGCAATGAAACCGCACGCTTGTCAATTATGTAACGCCAGTTTTTCCAAATCACAAAGTCTTGTCAAACACTTAAAATCTCATACTGAGAAAGTTAACGACATCATCAAGCAAATAAACACCGATGACCAGAAGGAGGAAACCGAAGAAAAGAAAAATTCGAAGAGCGACGAAGAATCAGAAGACGAGGCTGGCAACGGTAACGAAGTCGACGAGTTCGAAAATGCTCCAGAAATTTTCAAATGTGATAAATGCGGTCAGTACTGCTCCACTTTAAAGAACCTAAAGCGGCATTCCCTCATTCACGGGGAAAGAAAGTACTCCTGCACTGTATGTAAAAAATGGTTTTACCGGCCTGATACCCTAAAGAAGCACGCCGAAAGACACGGCCATGGGTTACTAGACAATTTAGCTGATGATAATAAACTCTACGACTCCGATGAAGATCCATTCCCTAATGCAACTAGTAACAGTACAACCGAGAATGATAACGTTAAGAAGGAAGAAAGTGAGGAGGAAGGTACTGGCGATTATAAATGTCAGCATTGCGATAAGGTGATGGCAACGAAAAAGGGCCTTAGAAGGCACGTAGCCATGCATAAACCCAAGCCCGAACCTGCTATCTGCGAGATCTGCAAAAAGGTTTGCGCGAGTCGCGCGCGGCTGACCCTTCATCAGAAGACCCACAACAAACCCAAGGAAAAAGTCCCTCGCGAGTACCTCTGCCACATCTGCAGCAAAGTCTATCCGAGTAACTCTTCCCTTACCTACCACATGCGGACCCACACGGGAGTAAAGCCTCATGTCTGTAAGATTTGTAATAGTGGCTTCACGACGACGACGAGTCTGGCGAACCATATGCGCATCCACACGGGTGACAAGCCCTACGTCTGTCACGTCTGCAGTGCAGCCTTCGCTGTCAGCTCTGCCTTCCGTCGCCACCTGACAAGACACACCGGTGAGGCTAATTATCTGTGCAAAACCTGCGGCAAAGCGTTCAAGCGGCTCAGTACCCTCAAAGAGCACAACTATACGCACTCCGGCGAGAAGCCTTACGTTTGCAAGACCTGCGGCGCCGCGTACAGTCACAGCGGCAGCCTCTTCGCGCACCAGAAGCGCTGCAGGGTCCAGTACACCGAGATCGTTGATGATCACCACCATGCCGTCGCCCACCACATACACGTCAACAACGTGCAATCCGCCGTGCGTTCGCTCGCTGTGATAGGCCAGATGTTCTGAATCTGTCGACTGATATCTTTGATACAAGGGCCATTTTTGCTTCTTCGTGCATTTCTTCTCCTACCTTCTTTCTTTATTACTAGGTTTTTATATGAACGCATCGTGTTATTTTTACGTCACTTTAGCGCCTTATATTTTTTAATACGAAATGTTACACGGCTTTTTTACGGCTGCTTTAGTTAGCGAGTACTAACGAATTCTTATTGTATAGCGAATGAATAAATAATAATTACTAGTGTAAGCTGTTAAATTTAAGTGTTTCTTCTTTATGTTGCGCAATTATGTTTGGATTGAATTTTTTCTCACGGTTATTTAATAAAATTTTGAGGTATTTGAACGTTATAGTAGCTAATTGGAGAGAAAATTTGATAATACAAAAAGTTCCTACGAAAAAAATTAAAATTAATTAAAAAGTAAGAATTTTATCTTTAGATTTTATTTCATTAAAATTTTTTAAATTACACTCGCTTATGCAATAGATATTACTAGAAAATGTATTCCATTAATTTTATCATTGCGAAGTAATATAAAATTATATATAAACATCGTTGAAATTATATATAAACATTGCTGATACTAAAAATAAAACATACAGTTTGAAAAATTCGCGTTATTCCTCAGCTATCTAGGTAAAGCGTATCTTCCAATGTGGTTTGTAATTTTCATTTTCTAGGTTTTTTGAAGTTAAAGTCAGTTCTTTTCTTATAAGAACATATTTTCAATTTAATTTAAAAATAAACAAATTTTCGTAAACTATATTAGATTTATACACAGGTTTATACACAGGTTTGAGGTAATTTCGTACCTCCAATATAAAAATACTTTTGTACAATAATTAAAATATATTAAATAACAACCTTAATTGAATAAATTAAATCGATGTGATACCATTTCCTTCTAATTGCATATCCGCATTCCTTTTTAATAGACGATATCGTCGCCAAACTGATGCTCTTGTCCGTTTTAAAAGAATAGCTAAATCTGCGAACTTGCGGTCTTTCTCATTTCCTTTGCAATTTTTTAAGTAATTTAAAATAGTCAAGTCTTCTGCTTTTTTATATCTAAAAAGTATTTATTTCTAATGTGAGTATTTATTAAAAATTGCAATAAAAATTTTTTCGTTATTTTCATTTTACTTTACCTGGATATTTTATGTGGTTCATAGATACACCTGAACTTCTGATATACACTGTACAAACTTCTATTAGGAAGCCCATTAGCTAAAAATTGCACAAACTTTTTCCTATTGCTTAAACTTAAAAAAAATTGCTTATTTTTATATTTCATTTGCAAAAACGGTTTTGGATTATTAGGATCCCAGTCATGTATCTATAAAAAGTGTAAAAATTGTTATATACAAAAAATTAATTAAAAACAAAAAATAAATAAAATAGTTAAAGTGTACCTCACAAAAAGCTTTCCAATTGTTCTTAACCAATTTTGTTTCACTCTTTGAGTAAATTCCACGTTTTAAACGGACGTATTGTTCAAAATCCTCTCTTTCTCTTTCTTTTAAAGCACGAGTACCTGCTGCATGTTCAATTTTATGTTGGGGAGGAACTTTGTGACTCAGTTTTATAAGCATATTTGCCAATTTCTAAAAAGTACAACAGTGATAAATAAATTAAATATATTTGTATAATCATTTGATAGTTTTGAATTATTGTATGAAAATATAAATCTTACCATTTTTTCTTGATTTGTTGGCTTATATGAAGGATTGGAATTATTAAAATCAACATCATCATCAGAATCCAGATTTTTAGAATCACTATCTAAATCAGAATCTTGATCTGACATGTTTAATACTTTATTATCATTATTGAGTAAACTTTTAGATTTTGATTCTTTTGAAGTTTTAATTTTATCTTGTTTAGATTTTACCGCAATTTTAGAAGCATCAATTTCATCATCTTGCCCATCACAATTTTTTCTTTTATTTAAGATGCTTTTGGTTGTTTTACATTTTTCTGCAATAACATCACTTTTACTATCTTCAAATTCAGAATCCTCATTATCACGTTTCAAGTTTTTAAATTTTTTGTCTTCATTATTAGATTCTAAATTTAAATTATCTGCATTACTATTTGAATTCCCAGGTCTTAACTGATTTAAAATATTATTTGTATCCCTTTCAGACGGTTTTATATCTTCATTTTTAGAATCTTCAAGTTTTAATGATTCCATTTCATCACTTTCTGAATCTAAATTAATAAGATTACTTTCTAAACATTTATATTTTGGATTGACGTCTAAATTAGTTGCAATATTTTTTGTAACTGATTCAGTTGAAGAGTTGCTTTCAGAATTATCAGATTCTAAATTACTTGCTATTGTGGCATTTGAGTGATTTATGATAGTACTTTCAATCTTTGTATCTTTAGGAAGGTTATATTTTTCATTTTCGTAATCTTCTGATTCTGAATTAAAAAGTTCATTTACAAATAATTTGTTTCCATATACATGTGTTAATATTTCAGATTTTGATTTAACTGAAGAATTATTTTTTTTTGTTTCAAGTTCAATACAACAATCATTTTCAGAATCATTATCGTTTTCAGTAATTTCAGTCTTATCTTTACTATCTAACTTTCCTTTAGAGTCAAATTCATTTTGTTCACTTGTGCATTCTTTAGACTTAAGATTTTTTAACTTTAAAACATTGTCAATGTCTGAGTTGCCGTTTTCAGACTCTGAATCTTCTGTAAGATTAAATGTTAATGCTTTAGATGATTGAAGTTTTACATTACTTTCAGAATCTTCAGAGTCATGCATGACGTCATTTTTAAAATGTTGTACATTATTGGAAAACTTTCTAATCCTTTTAGTTTGGAGTTCAATAGAAGAATCACTTTCAGAATCATCCAGTTCCTTGCTATTACCATTTCTTAAAATGTTAGACTCTCTTTTTGAATTATCATTGAAATCACCTTGATATTCAATTACTTGTAAATCACTTATTGATTTCTTAGACTTTAAATTTCTTTTAAATACCTTTTTAGACTCACTCAATTTTGAAACATTGTCAATGTCAGAATTACTGTTTTCAGACTCTGAATCTTGTATAACATTAACTTTTAATGTTTTAGGTGATTGTTGAAGTTTTACAACGTTACTTTCAAAATCTTCAGTGTCAGAATCATGCATGAGATCATTTTTAAAATGTTGTACATTATTGGAAAACCTTCTAATCCTTTTAGTTTGGAGTTCAACAGAAGAATCACTTTCAGAATCATCCAGTTTCTTGATATTACCATTTCTTAAAATCTTAGCCTCTCCTTTTGAATTATCATTGAAATTACCTTTATATTCAATTACTTCTAAATCACTTGTTGATTCCTTAGATTTCAAATTTTTTTTGCATACCTTTTTTGACTCACTCAATTTTGAAACATGGTCAGTGTCAGAATTGCTGCTTTCAGTCTCTGAATCTTGTGTAAGATTAAATGTTAATGCTTTAGGTGATTGAAGTTTTAAGTTACTTTCACAATCTTCAGAGTCAGAATCATGCACGAGGTCATTTTTAGAATGTTGTACATTATTGGAAACTTTTCTAAGCTTTTCAGTTTGGAGTTCAATAGAAGAATCACTTTCAGAATCATCCAGTTCTTTGACATTATCCTTTTTTAAAATGTTAGACTCTTTTTTTGAATTATTACTGAAATTTCCTTTATATTCATCTTCTTCTAAATCATTTGTTGACTCCTTAGATTCCAAATTTTTTTTACATACCTTTTTTGATTCACTCAATTTTGAATCATTGTTAGTGTCAGAATTGCTGTTTTCAGACTCTGAATCTTGTGTAAGATTAAATGTTAATGCTTTAGGTGATTGAAGTTTTAAGTTAATTTCACAATCTTCAGAGTCAGAATCATGCATGGGGTCATATTTAGAATATTGTACATAGTTGGAATCACTTTCAGAATCATCCAGTTCTTTGTTATTATCCTTTTTTAAAATGTTAGACTCTTTTTCTGAATTATTACTGAATTTTCCTTGATATTCATCTTCTTCTAAATCATTTGTTGAGTCCTTAGATTTCAAATTTTTTTTATATCCATGTTTTGACTCATTCAATTTTGAAACACTGTCAGTGTCAGAATTGCTGTTTTCAGACTCTGAGTCTTGTGTTAAAGTAAGTCTTTTTGTAACCTTTTTAGTTTGCAGTTCAGTCGAAGAATCACTTTCAGATTCATCCGGTTCCTTACATATATTACCACTTTTAAAAATATTAGAAATTTCTTTTGAATTATTATTCAAATTTCTTTTATATTTGAGTTCTTCTGTGCTTGTTGATTCCTTAGAATTTTGTTTTGTAGGCTCGCTAAATTTTGAAACTTTGTCAGTGTCACTGTCTTCAGATTCTGAGTCTTGTGATAAAGTAAATCTTTTTGTAAATGTTTTAGTTTGGAGTTCAATAGCAGAATCACATTCAGAATCATCTGATTCCTTAATATCCTCATTTTTTAAAGTGTTAGTTTCTTCTGTTGAATTATCATTCAAATTTTTTTTATAGATGTTTTTAGACTCACTGAATTTTGAAACATTATCAATGTTGCTGTCTTCAGACTCTAAGTCTTGTGTTGTAGGAAATCTTACTTTTTTAAGCAGTTTATGATTTATAGTATTATCAGAATCTTTAGAGTCAAGATCATGTACGAGGTCATTTTTAAAATGTTTTTCATCATTAACAATCTTCTTGATTATTTTAGTTTGGGGTTCAATAAAAGAATCACTTTCAGAACCATTCAGTTTTGTAGAAACTTTATAAGTTTTTGCTTTATTATTCACGATTACCTTTTTGCTTTTTGTTTTTAGAACATTGTCAACATCACTTTGGCTATCTTGAGATATTGAATTCTGTAGGGTACCATTAGTTAAACTGATAGCTCTTTTAGTTTTTAAATTTATTTCTTTAACTTTCCAACCTTTCATGTCACTTTCGAAATCATTAAAATTAGAATCATCTGAAATTTTTAATTTCTTTGCTTTTTTACTATTACTAGGCATAATTTCTTGTTCAGAATCAATAGAATTTGATGTATCTACACTTTCTACTCTGCTTTTCATACAATTTTCTAATTCATTTTTCAAAACTTTAGATTTTTTAACTTTACTAATATCTCTTTTTAACTTCTTGCTTTTTCGATTTTTTGTAGTAACTTGGTTAAACTCTTCCTCAGAACCATGTAATAAAGTTGGAATATTTTTATATTTTCTTTTTGACATACTGCTATGATCTGAAAAAAAAAGTTTCATTACAGCACATTTTATTAAAATTAGATGATTTTTTTATAAATTTAATTTAAAAAATAATATTTGTACTCTTTTATGAATTATTTTATTTTATAAAAGTGCAGTTAAATCTTACTTTTATATTCCGGATTAAATATTATGATTTTAAAAATTGTATTTATAGGTTAAGTTATAAAATTTAGATTACTTACAAAGTTGAAGATATATGATTTATTTTATACTAATTTTAATAAATATAAAAACAAAATCTTCTAATTTTATGAGGAAATACTGTAAAAAAGTAATAACAGTTCAATGATTTTTTTGTAAATATTTCGCGCATGTTCATTGTACGTTGTCCCGCACGTTCGGCACGTTTACGTTTGATTTGATATTATGGCGATTTGGCGATGTCTTCGAAAAAGATGGAGCTGGAGTACACGATAAGTTGGAATATTCAAATTTTAATCTTAAAGCAAATTAGTGATTAATTATAAATTAAAGTTTAATACAAATTGCATAATGTAATTAAAAAAATTATTTTTAATTTTTTAAATTTATTTCTTTGTTCAACTTTCTTACATCTCAAAATCATTAGAATTAGAAACATCTGAAATTTTTATTTTTATAGGATTATACCGCCTTCGATCTATTTGGTACAATAGTAACCAATAATAGATAAATAAAATAATTCAAATAAATTTACATATATTTTGAAAATAAACATTTTACTGAAAATAATTTAAAATCTACTTAATTTCTTTATTTGGATATGGGAAATTGGAATTTGGAAGCCTAAATCACATGTTCACAGGTGCGCGCGCATGTAATTGACATGTCCGCCAAGGCAGAAAGCATACTTGTAGTTTGTTTACAAATTGATTTTGTGAAAGAAAAGATTCATAGACTGCAACAATAGCACAAATATGGACGATAAAGAACTACGTATGAAAGAAAGCGAAGTACGTACTTTCAAGATTCTATAAAGCTTTTATAAATTTTGTCATTTCAAGTAAAATCGAAGTGTCCTATGCTGAAATAACGGCTGATTTGTAATGTTTTGTGTATATCCCTTTTATAATAGAATGTCCATTCTTTAACTGCGAATTAACCGTATTAACTTGATTAGTTTGGTACGTTTTTTATTGATTTATTATTTTTTATTGATGGGTAGAATGTTGACTGAATAACCTTATTTTGTTGTTTTAGATTTAAAACATCATGAGTTTTACAAGATTTATGCATAGCAAAATTTTTTTACTTCTCCTTGTATGGAGAATAAGTTCTGTTTTCATAGTTCAAACTTCTCATGTTCCTGATGAGTATTGGCAATCATTAGAAGTTGCTCACAAATTAGCTTTTGGTTACGGATATTTAACTTGGGAGTGGTACATTGGAATCAGGAGTTATTTGTATCCATTTTTAATCTCAGTTTTATATAGTGTTCTAAAATTCTTTCAATTAGACTATGACATTTTACTCATAATATTGCCTAGAATTTTCCAGGCTTTGCTAAGTGCTTATGCCGATTATAGATTTTATACATGGACTGGCAGTAAGCTTGCATTATTTAATCTTTGTATAAACTGGTATTGGTATTATTGTGCAACTAGAACTTTAATTAACAGTTTTGAAACATGTTTGACTATAATTGCACTCTCTGAATATCCTTGGAAAGATAGTCAAAAGGGGAATTCAAGATTTTTATGGATAGTTGGTTTATTATGCTTTGTACGACCAACTACTGTAGTTTTTTGGTTACCTTTATGTCTTTATCAAATTTATAAAAGGAAATGTATCTTTGCTCAGTATTTATTAATTGGAATACTTTGCTGTTTTGTTTCAACTACTATTGATGTCTTGTGTTACAAGAAATTCATAATAACACCATGGGAGTTTTTCAAAATAAATGTATTAAATAATGTTTCTGAACAATATGGGAAAATGTCTTTTTTATGGTATTTTTCATCAGGTTTACCAATCCTGCTTGGTTTAAATTATGTGCTTCTTCCATTTGCAATATTTAAAATTTGCAAAAATTACACATATTTACATAAATCTGTGTTATTAACTTTCACAGTATTTTGGTCTGTCAGTATTTATTCTTTACTGGCTCATAAAGAATTCAGGTTTCTGCTTCCAATTTTACCGATGTTTCTTTATATCATCAATGAAGGTGTTTTTCTTCAAAAAATATCAAAATCCAAGAAAAAAATATTTATTTTCTTATTGCTTATTAGCAATGTACTTCCTGGTTTTTATTTTTCTGTTTTACATCAACAGGGAGCATTAAAAGTTATGAAAAATCTTAGAAACGATATAGAATTTAAAAATGCTTTTGATGTTGATATACTTTTTTTAACAACTTGTCATGCAACCCCTTATTATAGTCACTTGCATAAAAACGTATCTATGAGATTTTTAACTTGTGAACCTAATTTGAAAGGTTTAAAAAATTATTATGATGAAACAGATATATTTTTTATGAATCCAATGAAATGGCTAGAAGAAAACTATTTAAATAAAACTACTATAAGTTTTCCAAGTCATGTGATTGTTTATGACTCAACAGTTGAAAATATTAAAACATTTTTGAAACCATATAAAGAATTTGCCAGTTGTTTAGATAATCATTTTGCTCAACATGGAAAGTTTAGTAAATTTGTTATGTACAAACTAAATACATCAAATTAAGTAAACATGATGAGACTGAATCTCTGTGATAAACTGTAATCAACATTAGTCCAAGGTTTGTTGATGTTCTCTTTGCAATTTTGCTTATTCTCTACTAGAATACATTTCTTTAGGATGTGTAAACATTTAAATTCAAGTTTCTTACAAGAAAGAATTAAAATAATCAAATATATTTAAAAAACATTCAAAAATAAAAAAAAAACGCATTCAGAAAACAATCAAATCTTCTCAAAATCTGTACAACGTTAAAACCCTTCAAAATTATTTCAGAAAATAGAAAAACGCATAGACGAAATCTGTGACGCCTTAGACGACTTAGCGCTTGAAAACCTCGAGTTACTCGAAGAGAAAATCCAAACAACTATTCAGCTAGAAAATCTGCTTCGTCAGGGTCACATAGAACTGGCGAAAGCTCGATACATCAGGGGCAAGGAGAGTGTCGGGCTGCTGCAAGTGCCAAGCGAGGAGACGGAAGTCAAATCGATGTTTGATCTGGAGACAAGCCTCGACGACCAGCAGAATCCGACATTCGATATAAGCCTTAAGAAGACAGATTCCGAAGCCAAAGACGAGGAACTGCCGCAAGATCCCGTCAAATGGTTTGGCGTCCTCGTGCCTCAAAGCTTAAAATTTGCGCAGAAGCACTTCCAGGAGGCCGTTTACGTGGCTGTTAAATTGGCGAACATTCAGGCCAAGCTTGATAGGATACAGAGCGAGAACAAGAAAATGCAGGGGATGAAAGAGGTGCACGCGATTAAATTACTTTCTTAATAAATAAGAAGTTTTTTAAATTTTGATTTTGACTATTTTAACTATCCTTGAACTAATCCTAAATAGATCCTTTTATTCCAGTAAATTTTATTTACTGTTTATGTTTGATATGACACAAAAATTGTGAAAGTTTATTAAGTTAATTAAATTCTTGAATACTATATTTCGGTATATAAATCTTTTATCTTTTTTTTAATGGTTTTTGTATTTTATGATTAAAAAATTATTATCAAAAACTTGCTTGCTTCATTATTTTTTTATTAAAGAAAATTATGATTTTAAAATTCTTGCTGTTTTAATTATTTGTAATTCTTTTAAAAACTTTTTAACGGTACATTAAAATAACTAATTTAAATTAGGAATGTTTTTTAAACAATGACTTTAAAAATTAACGATATTATAGATAATGTTATAATTATAAAGGCTAAAATTTGAAACCTGCGAAAAAAATTTTTCTTGTTAATCTGCCAAATTAACGAATTAAAAAAATAAAAATTCGTGTTTCAAGTACTGCGGTTGGAAGAGAAAACATCAATTAAATTAATCCAATTTAAATTCGACCGCTCGACGTGATCGCGGGTCACGTGACGTGACTGGTAACGGCGAGTTTCCAAAAAAACCGCGCGGCGCTCTTCCATCTGCTCGCGTAAAGTCCTCCTCTTTCGTTTTCACGCCAGCAAGATGAAGTAAGTGCCTGGGCTGTCGATCGAGACGAAAATCCGCGTTTGTCGTCGACATCCGCTGTTTTCTCGATTAATCACCGACATCTCCCGTTTCTCATGGCTCCATTAATTAAACACTTATTAATATTTCCAGGATCGGACTGTGCGCGTACAGCGGATTCAAGATCTATCCTGGCCATGGCAAGACCATGGTCAAGGTGGACGGAAAGGTGATTACTTGCAATTTTCAACGTATTTTTAAAGATTTCGATTGCTTTTCAAAGATCAGCTTGTCTTTTTATTGTGGGCGACTTGTTGTGTATTGTTTGTTAACAACAATGAGGTCTAACCTCAAAATCTGTGTGATGTTTCTAACTTGGATGGTTGTTTCCTTTTGCAGAACTTCACATTCCTCAACTCGAAATGTGAGGCTGCCCACCTGATGAAGCGCAACCCTAGGAAGGTCACATGGACTGTTCTCTACAGGTACTTATTGTTGTGCTTTTTGAGCAAATGAGGTAACGTATTAAGAAGGTAGTTTTGAGTGATTATCATTTCTTTGCTTAGGCGTAAGCACAAGAAGGGTCTTGAGGAGGAGCAGACCAAGAGAAGGACACGCAGGACGCAGAAGTTCCAACGTGCTATTGTTGGAGCTACATTGTCTGACATCCTGGCTAAGCGTAACATGAAACCTGAGGTCAGGAAGGCCCAGCGTGACCAGGCCATCAAGTAAGTCTTATGTTAAATCGGTATTAGTTTTTTTACTTAAGAAAAATTCTTTTGTTTTTTAAATTACACTATTGAATTACATAAAATAGTGCATGAATTTTAACTTATTTAAATTTATTTTCTACTATGAACAAAAATTTATACAATATATATATATTTATAAAAAATTGTTAAAGAAGTTTATACAAAAAATAGATAAATTTATTTATATGAACTAATATACTTAAAAAACATTAGAATTGACCCATATTGTGCAATATTCAAATTACCTTTACATGTATTTGTACAGAAAAGTAATGTTTTTAAAGTATGTCAAAATTTATAAACTTTTGTTACAATGATTATCTTTATTTATTTTGAATCAAAATACTTGATCAAAAGTTTTTACTTAGAATGTTTGAAAAGTAAATGTTCATGTTTTGCAAAGGGTAAGGCTTGGAAAATGGCTAGCCGGCATGTAGGGATCGTTTTTACCCGCTTCAGTCGTAATTACGACAATTAAAGCACTTGTAAATAGTGCGACGGTAGTCCTGTGGTAGAACGCTCGCTTCTTACCCGGGTAGATCAAGTTCGATCCCCTATGCCTTCCGCGGATTTTTATTCACGCGTTCCATTCCTATCCCGTTATCGTTTATAGACATTCGTTCCTCGGACACAATTTTTCTGTTGTGTAAGATTTATGAATGTCTTAGATTAATAATAAAGGGCTGCTTCACCCAGAATTGTGTAAAAAAGTATTATAACATTGTCTGGCTTTGCGGGTCCAAACATTTTATCACTTTAAATTTTAAAATTATTTTAATTACTTTAAATGTAATTGACTAAAATTCCGAACTTTTTATTTTTAGAGCTGCCAAGGAACAGAAGAAAGCTCAAAAAGCAGTAAAGAAGGCAGCTACGGTAGCTAAACCAAAGGCTGTGCACAAGCAGAAGGCTACAAAAGTGCAGCAGAAATCTGCTCCCAGAGTTGGAGGAAAAAGATAAATTTTTATAAATCTTAAAAAAAAATAAAGTGGTTAATCACTAAAAAAAATAAAAAGACGACTTTTTATCTTACAAATAACCAGTATCAAACTTTATTAAACTTTTAATTAAAATATATAAAAACAAGAAAAAAATTTTTATAGTTAAAAATCACAATTTAAAATGTATTCACTTCTTTGACATTTCCTTCTTGAGAATCGACAGCTTCGTAAGAGCAAGATCTCTCCATGCTCTTCTCTCCTGAAGTTTGTCGAGCGGACAGATAGCGTTCAGCTGATTGCTGATCTCTTCGGCTTGTGGGCCCTCAAATTTGGGTACCGGGCCGAAGGTCATACTTGTGTTGTAGATACTATTGGCGTAAGATTCACAATATTTCTTCATACCTAAACAAAAATAAAAGAATTGATTAAGTTTCACAAATAAAGCATTGCAAAAGAAAGATTGATTTGTAAATTACCTTCAGCATTTAGGTGAGCTGTCTCAAACGGTCCAAGGAAAGCGTAACGCATACCTAAACCTTCGCTCATAACAATGTCGATATCTTTGACGTCGAGAACACCGTCGGCAACTAATCTCCAGGCTTCGTTCAAAATTGCGTATCTGAAGAGAAAAATTTTCATATTTTAAATTTTAATTTAATAACAAAATTTACGAATTAATACGATCAAATATTTATCTAAAACATTGGCCTCTACTTTACCAATTGCTTTCAATGTCAAATTAGATATTTATACTTTAAACTACTTTTATTGAAAAATAAGTATGTACTTACTGTATCCTGTTGACAATAAAACCATCAATTTCGCGGTTGAGGACTACTGGAGCCTGGCCGATTTCCGTCATGATGGCCTTCGTTTGCTCAGGAATTCCTTTCCGGGTCCAAGGAGCTGGTACAATTTCCACCAAAGGTACATAGTAAGGGGGGTTTACCTGAATAAATTACATACGTTTATTTGTGAGAGCAAATTATTTATGTGTAATAAAATTTAAGTTGATATTTATGGCAATATTTTACTTTATTAAAAATTAGTTTAAAGTTCAATACTGTCTAGATTTGTTATTATTATTCTCATAAAACAGTACTAATCAATTTCACCTTGGCTAATAAGTACCGAGAAATTAGAAAAAAAATTCAAAGGAAATAATTATTACGGTAGTAACATAACATTCAATTTAATTATCAGCTTCAACTCTTCGAAACTCTCAAGAAGTAGAAAATTCCATATTCATCTTGAACGATAATAGCTTTCCATAACTGTAGAAATCAGTAACAAAAGATAATATGCATACAAATAACTCGTAATATATCTCATCGATTTACGTATTCGTTCAAACATGTATATCGAAGCGCGTGTCTTTACGCAGCGTCTTACGTGCGGCGCGAGCGCGAGATAAGGCCGAAGAAAGACAGGTTGCACAACTCGGCGATGTGATTTAAATCCATACTGCCTTGAGATTTTTACGCGCTCCTTGCGTCGGTTTAAGTATGTAAAAGGACTTGCGGAGACTTGCAATTGTAATTAGTACGTATGTTTAATAGGCGCAATTAAGTAATTAAGCTGCTAATTGTACTGAGTTTCTTCTTTTTATGTTTAATGGTTTTGAGTCTAGTTCGAGAAGGAAACGACTGAAATTAAATGTTTCTTATAAAAAGTGGAATTCTTCATTGAAACCTTATTGTATTTCAATTGGAGCAGTTTTTGTATAAATTATGGCAACATGATATATATGTTAAAAGATCATGAAGGGCAGGATAATTATGCAAAGTATTCATTATTTTCTACTTTTCTTATTTTGCTTTTTAAAGTCTCAAGTGGCAAATCATTCAGACAGAGTCGTGAAAGCAAAGGAAAATGGTTCAGAAAGCTGAAAAAGTAAATTTTGATTGATAAGCTCAAATCGAAATATTTTCTCTTATGACGCAAATGAAATTGTTAGGCAATGAGTGCGTTTTTTTCCATACATCAGTTGGATAACAAAACTTTTGTACGAAAAAATGCAAATCTTTGGAGAGTACCGAAAACAGCACGTATTTTCATATTACGATAAACGAATTGGTATCTTGTCTAAGTATGATATAATAAAAGCATCCGAAAGTGATAAAAATTTATATTCTTATAATGCAACCTTTTCAAAACAATTTCGTAACTTTCCAGTTGGGAATATTTAATTCTCAAGATAACAAACCAATAACTCACGGGATGCGAAACGATGATTTGATCTCGGTGCTTCAGTTTCTCGCTGAAGAGGGAAGGCTTGAACGTGGACGTCGAGGAGGAAAGTATGACTTTATCGTCGACGATTTTGTCGAGCTCCTCGTACAGCTTCATTTTCATCTCGATCCTCTCGGGAATGCATTCTTGAATCAGTGTCGCTCCCTTTGCCATTTCGCTCAGACTCGAGCTACCTATATATAATCATTCGAGCGTTTTTATGGTAGGAATTATTTTCTTTATGCGACAGTTTAGATTTTAAAAACAAAACGTACTTTACTGCCGATTCCTTTTACGATAAGTTACTTAAATCATGTAGTAAGCATTGCCCACTAACATTAAATTTTTAGCCCCCCGTATCGTTATAAATAACAAAGAGTTTACCATTTTGTAACAATCGCGATAGCTTATCTCTACCGTTACATTTACAATAGATAAGAGCATCGCGTCACTTTTTACAATCTAAGCAGCACTCAAAAAATCACCCGAGCACAATCCTCAAGCAGATAAACAAATTCCACCGAATCCACAAAGAACAAAACGTAGGGAGCTCCCTCGCCCGCCGGAGACTGACCTTTGATGAGCTTGAACTGCTCGTCGGCGCTGAGCTTGCCGCGGAGGAGGCCGCCCGCCTCGAGGCGCTTCAGCTGCTCCTGGATCTCCTTCAGCGCGCCTTCGACCTGCTGCGGCAGGATGTCGTAGAGGGTGACCTGGTAGCCGACGCCGGCGAACAGCATCGCCCAGCTGCGCCCGATGATGCCGCTGTAAAGTCGGGAGAGACGAGGCTCAAGCTTTTGCGGTTTCGTTTTGGAAAAGGAGGGTCGCGAGGAGATGGTGAAAGTTTTGCTGAGAAGAATGCAGCTGATGATTTTTGGGTATTCGGAAGCATTAGTTTGACGATCAATCTTTCGATTTGCATAGGAGATGCGCGAAGAAGTTGGAAAAATTGAATTACAGAAATAATTAATTTTTGTAATTGAATTTTGAGTTTACTGAACTCTTCGCAAGAATCTTTTAAAAACTATAAATGCAAACTATAAAAATGCAGTGGAGCTATCCTATCAATAAATCAATCTTATCGACAGTTATTTGATTTTTAATACTAACGCGCTTTAAAGTGATAAAATTTGTTATTTATTATAAAATGCAATTATGTATAATTCACACGGAAAACAAGTTCTTAAAGTACTTCGAACTAGTCGATCTAGTTAATGAAACCGGTTTATTCCCGCGGCCAAAGTGAAAAGATAATACAGTTTATCGATAGTTTTTCAAGAATCATTTTTTAGTATTGCATTGTTTTTATTAAAAACAGTGATACAATATAAATATTTATTATCCTTAGAATTTATTTAAATAAAACTAATAATAATTAAATTCACAATGTCTCTCGTTAACTATCAAAAAGCTACTTCAAATTGTTAAGTTATTTAAAAGCAATGGCTTGTACGATGACTTTTATGACGTTAAAAGCGAAAGTTCTCATTGCACTATATTCTTGAAATTTTCCACTGTCTATCATCATTCGTAACTACGCCCAATCAAATCGCAAAATATTCCTCATGATTTAAAAAAATTTATGAGAATATTATTATTTTCCTTTCTTATCCCCCTTGAGATAAAAAAAAAATTATTCCAAAAGAAGAGTTTATTACAACGTAGAATCAAATTTACCGTTAAAAGTCTGTTTTGATAAGTATTCGCTTGAATATTCATCAAAGCAATTCTTTATTACTTTTCAAACTTACTATTTCCTTTAAAATCAACCGACTCCTCATTTCAAAACTCATGAAACATAAAACAAACCGAAAACTCGGGTGATCTACAATTCCCCTACGTATTCACCTGCAAGCTTCCCATTTTACTATCCACCTGTTCTCCACTATAGACTCGGCTTGCAAGCTTTCATGCTTGCACCTAGCAAACTATTATAGGTTAAAAACCCCAACGAACCTGCCGACGATTCCGATCTTCTCGTTCTTCTGTGCCATCTCTGCTCGTTTCGAATTCAACGTCTATAGCTTCTGTCTCGCCGCTGAGAAAACACTGCGCTCGCAAGTGATTGTCTAAGCCGACTAAAGCTGCCGCCAGCCGCGGCGTGAAGTTACAGCGCGCCACTCGACTCCCCCACCTCCTTTCTCGGCGCGGCGAACGCTACGTTCGAAAGCTCTGTGCTGGGGGGCAAGAGATAACAACACGGTTGATTAGGTGCTTTTCGAGCGCCGCGGCTGGAGGATAATTTAGGTTTTTTCGGAAGCAGGCGGTATGTAACTGGTTTTTTGGGGGAGAATGCTGCGGAAATGGGCGAGGTCGAATTTTAGTCATTATTCGTATTGCAGTACTTTTGTAATTATAGTTATATTTTATGATTTTAGTATGTATTTACTGTATTATGTAAAAGGAACTTGCGCACATATTTTTGAGTATTTTTGATATTTCAACATAATTATCGTTTCTCAGGTGTAATCATCATAACACACACAAATTGTTTTGCAATTTAATGCAAAATGATTTCAAATTTACAAAATAATGACAGAATTTTATTTTTTTATCGAACCATTTTTTAATCATCTCACAATATGCATTTCGATATGCGCAATTTTTCAGAATTAAAACACAATTCAGATGCGTAATATATGAATTTTGCACACAACTATTTTTCTCTCAACTAAATTAATTAATTTATTGGTACCCTGGGGCGCATCTGACAAAAATAGGGCATTGATTTATATTTATGCATAGCAAGAATTGCACATATTTGAATTGTGCATAATTTAGCATATTCAATATGTCTATTTATATATAATTTTTGTCCAAAATAGTGTAAATTTCTACGTGTATTTTGTTGTTTGGAAGTAAATCTTATCTTCTCGCGTACCGTAAAGTGATGGTAATCTGATGAAGTTACAATCGTTCAAATGCCACTTTCGCTGTAACATATATATATATATATAATATGCTAAGAACTGTAGCGAAAAGTTTATTTTTATTCGAATTATTCTTATTATGTATATTTTAATTCAATTTTTTTTGAGTTAATTATAATCAAATTTGTACTTCAAATTTCATAACAAGTTTCTATTTCACTCAAAATTTAATTATTTTACAGAATAAAATGATTGGTTTCTTCAAGTACGGTGCGATTTCAATCCATAAAATAATTTCAATTGATTGAATTGATAATAAATTTTTTCTGCGCAAGGTTTACATTTCAAATTTTTTGTATAACAATTAGAGTAGCAAAAATTAATTGTATTTCTTTTTTTACCTATAACGTTATATAAAATATATTTATGTATAATTTGACGATAAATATTCGACAAAAATTCATTGTATTTCTTTTTTTACCTATAACGTTATATAAAATATATTCATGTATAATTTGACGATAAATATTCGACAAAAATATATGCGCTACAGCTTTAAATAATTAAAGATAGGGATTAATATTTTGATGAAAATTTAAATTTACATTATATGTAAGCAATTTTTATTCATTATGAGACAATACTAATCATGAGCAATTATGATTGTGTTTTTTTAACCATAGCGTACAAAACAAACTTCATTATTGGCAGCTGTTTATTAATTGTCTCAAAAGTTAAAACTCGATCGTAAGGTGGCGACACAGCAGCGCTCAAGAATGTTTTTTGTATAATTTTATATTGTACCTTGGCTAATATATGTATGATTCATAAATGCCAATAAAAATACATTTAACGTAATGATTTTTATATTTACGGAAGGCCCCATGTAATTGCTCCAATATTCTTGATTTTAACACATAAATGAATAAATTGTAAAATTTATTATTTGACTTCAAAATGCGATACTAAAGAAAAAAATTAAATAAAAAAACTAACTTTTGAAATTCTTTTTGGATTATAGTCATTTCATTAATTAATTAATTATTAAATTTAATTTCTTTTCTTTTCTTATATTAAACGAAGTTTCGAAAGCGTTATATTTTCTTTGTTAATAATTAATAAAAATATTAAAAAAAGATATTAAATTAAAATTTATAGACATTTAAAATTTAAAAGTTTGCCTACATTTTTCATATTGAAATTCAGGCTTTTTTAATAGAATCTCTATTAAAATGTATTTTGTAAGATAATCCTGTGTCTTCAAAGCATAAACCTTTAATTTGAAAAATGAGAAAATAGCTGTTTAGTAATACCGTATATATATCATCGATTTGTACGACTGTACTGACTGGGATTCCCCTTTTTAAAGATAAAACAAAATAGCATCACACACATACGCACAGTGATATCATCAATGCTAAACACATGACTGACTGTCGGTGCATGTAAATTATTCTATTCGCATTTTCTCTGCTGATACTTTTGAGAAAAATTAAATTTGTCCTATTTAGTTGTTCTTCAGTGGTTCCTAATAATAGTTTATTATGCAGTTGGACCGAAAATTTTGACAAAATATAGTTTTTACGGTTTAATTTATGAATTATAATCTATTATTAACATATATCAAAATAATTCATTTTATTTTTTAAGGACTTTTGAACTAAAACTAGTTTATTAAATTAAATACAATCGTTTTCATAATTATAAGTTCTGCAATTTTTAGACAAAAACTTAACTTGCATATATGTATATGTATGCATGTATGTAGGTAAGCGTAACATATATACTCGACAAATTGTGCTCTACTACCATACATATATGTTAATAATAATAATAATGGAGCGAAAAAAATATTGAACCTGAAAAAATTGTTAAGTTTTGTGATTGGTTGTGCAAAGGCGATATTTGCTGCTTTATCAGTTACTTCGTCCATCTCACTTGTATCAAAGGAAGGAGTCACTTTTATTCTTCGTCGCAAGCACCGAACCAACAATACAGTCAGTCGGGAATAACTACCGAGTTCACATCGTAAAACTAGAATTCAGTACTTGTCTCGTCTCTTGTTCGGAATTTTGGATCATTAACAATGCCTTATGCATACGATAATTATACGATGTACGAATGCGATCTGCAAAGGGTGCAGAATTTCTCACCAATGACAGCTGAAGCACAGGAGGGCTTTCATAATAATAATGGTATTTTTTCTAAAAGTTTTTGATTTTAAAGTTAGTTACTGGATGTGAGCAAAAAATGCTAATTTTTCATCTATTGTGTTGACAGATCATTACACAATAAGCACTGCTGGATCAAATTATTCTCTTTTAATGGAGATCATTAGAGACGTGACTTGTGTTGACACTTATACTGAACCATTCAGTACAGGTAGGCTATCCATTTGAGACAAACAGCAAAGCTTTTATAAAGTAACTTTTAGTATTTCTCTTCTTTCCATTTTAGAAAAAGTTGAAATAAAAATATTGATTCAACCTGTAGAGAAGTTTCACTTTAGGTACATTTCTGAACTAAAAGGAACTCATGGAAGCCTTCGAGGTGTTAATAAAACCAATAGCAGTTACAAAAAAGTATTTCCTACAGTACAGGTATGTTTCAAAATTTACAGATATTATATAATTTTTATTAAACATTTTTGTTAATAATAGTGTAATTTATCTTGAAAAATAAAATGTTTTTCATATTTTATAGTTAGTTAACTGTCCAGTTAAAAAAGCTGTGATCAGATGTACCTTAGTTACTGCCGATGAAAAAAAGAGATTCTCACATGCTTATTCATTATCGAAAAAAGAAGGCAATGGTTTTAAAAAAGATCCTCATGATATTGAAGTATCAGATCAAAATAATTACACAGCAACGTAAGAAAAAGATTCATTAATGAAATATTTATTTAGTTAAAAACGTTAATCATTAAATCATATAACTAATTTCAAGTTAATAAATAGGTTTTCTAATATGGTAATTACAAATACAACAAATGATAAAATTGAAGAAGAAATTTTAAGAAAGGAGATCACTGAGGCATTAGAAAGTAAACAAAGGATAGATGCTAATGCTATAATAACTGAAGAGGAAAAACTAAAGGTACCTATAATTTATTTTACCTACTTATTAAATTAGTTTTAAATATACTGTTACACAACATTTTTTTACCAGATGAAAGTCGAAGCACGAAATGCTCAAAAATCAATGATTTTAAATACAGTTGTTCTCTGTTTTCAAGGATTTCATTATGGAGAAAATAATATTTTATACCCTTTAACAGAAAAAATATATAGTCATCCAATCAACAATAGCAGTAAGTTTGTTTAATTTAGTTTCAACTTCATGCAATTATAATTATATTTATTAAAAAATATATTTTAGAAAGCTCGTTAACTTGCGATTTAAAAATTTGTCGTATGAGTAAATTTTCAAGCTTTGTTGAAGGAGATGAAGAAGTTTGGTTACTAGTTGAAAGAGTGTGCAAAGGTATGAACAGTATTTTGTGAAATCATTACTCCATTTCTGTAAATACAACTTCTTATTAAAATATAATTTTGATTTAGATAATATCAAAGTAAAGTTTTATGAATATGATGATAAAGATAATATTATTTGGGAAGCAGAAGGAAAATTCTTAAAAGAGGATGTACATCGTCAGTTTGCAATTGTTTTTAAGTAAGTTTAAATACAAATTTTTACTTTTTAATTTTAGCTCCAATCAAAAAAATTTTTGAGAAAAATTTAATTGTAATTAATAAATATTTTTCTATATAGAACACCACGTTATAGAGATGTCACTATTACAAAACCAAAAGAAGTTTGGATAAGATTAGAAAGACCTTCTGATGGAGAAGTTTCTGAAAAGAAAATGTTTGAATACAAATCATCAAATAAAGTTATGAGTAAGTTTCAATAGTAGGTAACTTATTAACGAATTATTATTTATATAATTTTACTTAAAAACTGCAATCATTGAATAATTTTAGATAGAAAAAGGCCTTTTTCCTCTTCATTTGAAAATGAATTCAGTCCAAATGTTAATAAAAATCAGAATGTTGCATCAGAGGTTTTAACAGGGATAAGGAATTTTAGACAAGCAGAGGAAACATTTATGAACTTATCAAATTTGAATGAGACTATAAATGCTGAATTAATTTCTGGAGAATCAAATGCAGCAGTAAATACTGAATTTACATCTGGAGAAATAAGACAATTATTGGAGGAAAATGTTCAATCTGATTTTAAAGAGCTTGAAAATTGGGACCCCAATGAAGTGGAAAGTAAGCTCTAATTTATTTAATAATACTTTTGTGGATTTATTTTTTACTTACCTTTTAAATTTTTATAGGTCTTTTGAGAATCGATTCAATAAAAAATGCAGCAAGTAGTTTTACTCAGGATAGTGCAAGCAATTCTGAACTATCAAAAGTGATTAATTTATTATATTATTAATTTATTATGACACATATTTATTTATTTATTTATTTCACCAGATACATTGCACGTAATATCTAAATATATACAAAAAAATATATTTATTAATATTTTTTTTAGAAATTCGCAGAAAATAATCTTCAAAAGATAATAAAAATTTTAAAAAATTCTGAAATGACTACAAATTCAAAACAAATATCTATCAATAAAGTAGCAAAACTCTTACAAGAATCATCAAATCATGGCAATACACCATTACATTGTTCTCTCCAACACAAGCATTACCAAATTGCAAATACCATTCTTAAGATACTAAGTATCAATCCATTACTTAATAGCATCTTAAATTTACAAAACAGTAATGGAGAGGTAATAAATGATTATAACAAAATTTAATTTAATGTCCTACAAAAATGTTGCAGCAAATATAAAAAAAATATTGTTCCAGACACCACTTCATCTTGCAGTATTAAATAATCAATTTGACATTGTTAAAGTTCTTTTGCAACGTGGAGCTAATCCCAACATACGCGATAAAGAAGGTAGAACTTCTTTACATCGTGCTGTAACAGGTAAGTTTTAATTTTAATACATTCATTTTCTATATCAATATAATTTTTTTTCAAACAGCATAACTCGGTTGGGCATTTAATAATTTTACAATTTATCAAAATTTTTAGTAAACGCAAGCGCTTGTGTAGACGAACTTCTTAACTCGAATATCAAACTGGACCTAGAAGTGCACACGAATTTCGGCTTGTCAGCTTTAAACTTAGCAAGTAAAATTGGTTCTCTGCGAATAGTTAAAAAACTCGTGGTAGCTGGAGCTGATGTTAATTCTAGAAACGAGTCACATGGAAGTACTTCACTTCACATTGCCGTTGACGGCAATCATACCCAAATCGTTGAATATTTGCTTAAAGAGGTATTTCTAAACATTTTTGCCTTAAAATTATTTAAAATAAAAATCAAAATTATTCGCCTTTGTTATTTAGACTAAGATCAACACCGAGTTAAAAAACTTTGAAGGGCATACAGCCTTAAATAATGCTGTTATTAATGGTGCTGAAGAGATTGTAAAGATTTTCCAAAAATACAAAACCGGTTTGGGTGATGAAGAAAATGTGAGTGGCTTACATATAAATTCATTTTACATCACATTTCACTATAAAAACTAAATAAAACTAACAATTTCTTATTTTATTAATGCATATTAAACTATTTTGTTCAGATGTCTGAGGGTGAAGTGATGCACCATGAACGAGCCATGTTGCTTGCCGCAAAATTCATTGCTCATCCCGTTCTGGAGAAACAATCGCCTTTTGGTATTAAAAAAGAGGAGAAACTTACGGATGATCACGTCAAACGGTTAAATCCTATTTTAAATAAAACCGGAGGATGGGAACGACTGGCCCAATACATAAACCACAGTTCCTTAATTAGACTGTACAAAAAAACTTCGAATCCTTCAGCTACAATTTTTACGAAGATAAGAGTAAGTTTTAAAATTTAGTTTTATGTGAGATAATTTTTTTTTTATTCAAAAATTAAATTTAGCAAAAACATTGATGAAAAACTATAATAATATTTTGTTATGTGATTTATAAACTTAGAAATTGCATTTCAGATACAAGAACCAAACATCACAGTAAAGAAAATAAAAAAAATCCTGGAGGAAATTAAAGAGTTTGAAGCTGCTGCTGAGCTAGAAAATAAGTAGCTTTTATATTCTATATTTGAGTATGTATTAATATTATAAATATCATTGTCATTACCAATATTAGATTATTATAAACATACCCTATTGCAAAAATCTTATAATGTTCAATAAAATCCCATTGATTTAGGTGCAAATGCACATATTAAATCTTCTAAAATACATTTTATAGGAATATTTCAATAGGGTACATTTGATTCTAAATTGGAATATTTTTATTCAAATATTGTTTTTCTATTTTATTTTTGAAAACTTTTATTTTCATAATTTATATATTTAATTATAAAATATTATTAAATAATTGTATAAATATATTAAATAAAAACCGAAGATCGCAACATTACAATGAATTATATTTGTTATAATAAAAAAGAATAATTTATATTTAATAAAGATTTTATACCAATTTAATTACGGCACTTGAAAATTGAATTTGCCTAAAATCGTATAATATTTATGTATTCTTAATAATATTAATTCGCTCTATTTTATTGTTTTTAAATTTTTACTATAGACGTATAATGTTAACGTTCAGAGATTTTGTTTTTTATTAATCGTATAGTTTGATACCTGTAAATCCCAAAAAGTTCTAGATGTCCCCAACGTGCCAAGCTATTCAGACGCAAGAGCACGTTGGTCGTGAGAAGATCAGCATGCAGTTGTACTATAACTATCGCTACTTGTCTTCGATTTCTTCAGTACTTTAATGTCTAAGGAAATTTCCAAATGCCATTTCAATTTTGAAATAGAAAAATATGAAGAGAAATAATCGCAAACGAGGTTCGTATATTTAATTTTTCCATAACTAGGGGAGTACGATAAGTATACGTTCTGTTGTGATCAGATGAATACAGGCTAACGCCTAGAAAGAGTCTAGAGACTATAGAATCTACACTAGCATGTAGCATGTACACGGTAATTCTAAAATAAATGTATTGAGATAAAGGTATTAAAAGTTATATTTAATAAAATCTCAAAGAATAAGGATAGAAAGGGGAAACAATAATACACTATACACTTGTCCATGGCTTGAAATTTTTCAAAAAGCCAATTTCAATCTAAACAATGTTTCTGCACTCTGCATAGTGGCGCCGTCACATGGTTTCTGACAAAAAGACCAAGTTGAGCAAGTATAAATCTATCACTATAAATTGTCTGAAAAATGTTATTCTGCATATATATATATCTATAATTTTATTTACGGATTTACCGTACGAGGATTCAAATTGACTTAAAAACATTTTGGTATTTTAAATATTATTTTTACAACTTGATTGTAATTATTATATTAGATTTAATTATGTTTAAGTTTATTCACTCAATACAAATTAATATTTTTTAAAATTATATTTATTATTAAAATATGTTCATATTATTAAATATAAAAAAACCATTGATGTTTGCTGCTAAAAGCACATAATCTACCTTATATAGGAATTATCGAAAAACTCAAATAGGTTAGGTTGGTAATCTCTTCTTAAATTATTATATTTAATTATATTTATTAAGTTGTTTCGCTTAATTCAAATGTACGATTTTCCTTTTTTAATATAAAACAAACAAATATTTAACAATTAACATAAAAATTATTTTTCGTTTAGAGAATGTTCTTTGAATATGCTTTTCATTAAAACATTAAAATTTTATAACTATATATACAAATTTTTAAATTCCAAATGATGAGTCATAAATAATATCACATTTTTCTTATTATAAGAATCAATTTCCATAAAATTCCTCAATAATTTCATAATATTTATATAATGCATATATAATTAATTTCGTTCAGATATATCCAAAATTTATTTTGTGCAAGTGGCAGTTACTGAAACTCATATCACATTGAAAAGCATCGCATAAACGTCCTGTTCATCTAGAATTTAATACTTAGCGCAAAAAATAATAAAATACGATACTAATACCAACAAGCATTAAAGTGAATTTAAAGCGTTTGCCGTTTGTAATTCCCCGTTTCTAAGATAAGCGATTTGCTTGCATCACACATGCACCATATCTATATATGTGTGATGCGCACGTGAAATAAGTATACGTTTAAGTTTTTAAAGATTTTCAAGTAAAAGATTGTGCAATACATATTATGCACCAAAAGTGCATTGATAATTATTTTATTTGAATTACATATATTTACTATTGATAATTTTAGCGATAAAATGACATAAATTGACTTTTTTACTATAAAAAGTAATTTAATTGCACCTAAAAATGTTCTCTAAATTTCTGCTGTGTATACGGTAATATTTTTACACAATGCCCTGCTATGCAAACATTCGTGACTGCATGCATGTATACCTCTACTTATTCCGGGAAAACTGAACACGATCTGCGAATCTGCAATTGGCCGGCTGGAGAGGAGTGCGAAACACGTCCCACCAGTAGCCACCAGCTCTCCTCGTTCCGTCTCTCTTTAAACGGGGAAGAACCGCGAGCTTATCAAGGTTATGCGTAGTGTACAGTCATACACGTCTACTTTTCCTCGTTGTAAAATATCGAGTAGGCGACTCAGTTGGCTAGCGGTGAGTATCAAGTACACTTCGTCAGAGTAAAGTTCGCAATTTTTCGGATTGGGCGGTCTGTCGCTATTGTTTACAATGCCCCAGGTATACGATAATTACGATACGTACGAGCGCAACTTGCGCAGAGTGCAGAGCTTCTCCCCGATGACAGCAGAAGTGCAGGAGAATTTTTATCCCTGTACTAATTACAGTACAATAAGTAATTATTATTTAATAGTTTGTTGATTTTTGGTGCTTTTTTGAGGATCTTGGCAGGCTAGATATTGGTGCTTCAGGCAGTGCAAAGGCTGATGTGTTATCTTTTGTGTTTATAGATCATTACGCGATGAGTACTGGATCTTTCAGTCCATCTTCGATGGAGTGGCCACAAGATAATTCTTCTCAGATGGATCCCATGACACCATCGGATCTTTGTAATTTAATTGAAAACATGGATTCTTCAAATATAGAAAAACCACTATGGGCAGGTATGTAATTAGTTTTGTTGATGGGAAGTTTTACTTTTAAATATTTATTAAAAGTAATTTTTCATTTTACTTTCCAGAAAATGTGGAACTGAAAATATTGGTTCAACCTGTGGACAAGTTTCGTTTCAGGTATAAGTCTGAAATGATGGGAACTCACGGTAGTCTTTTAGGTGAAAGAGAGAACAGTAGCCATAAAAAAGAAGTTCCTACAGTGCAGGTAATTATTTATTTAATTATTGAAATCAATAGATATTTTATAAATTTATAATTTTATAATTTTTTTGTAAATATTCTATAAAAAGTACTAAAATTTGCATAGAATTGGAATGTAATTGCATTTCTCACATAATGTTTAAAAATAACGATTTCTGAATGCTGGGCTGTATCCTCTCTTAATCCTCTCTTAAAAAAGTGATGTATGAAATCTGTCATCGCAATAAGACTATTTTGATTGGTCCCTACAAAATGAGCGCCAAAATAGAGTATGTTTAAATTTTAAAGATTAAAGTTTGAAAATAAAAATAGTTAAGTCAGTGAATATGAAAAGTATCTTATTGTTTGATTTATAAAAATAAATATATTATAATTGATCTCAAATGGATAGAAATTAAAAAAATTACATATGTAATACTTGGTTAGTATTAGAAAGTAAGGGCGCACGAAGCGCGCATGAACTTGCTAGTTTAGTATATGCTGGATGACTTATAGTAAAATACTGGTGTATTTTTGCTCAGATTAAATTTTTTTGTAGTCATTTTTTACCTTTTACTTTAAAAACATAAACTTTTAGACTAGATAATAATTTTAATTCATAACTTACAGTTAATCAACTGCCCGGAAAAAAATGCTGTGATAAGATGCACTTTAGTTACTGCAGATGAAGAAAGGAGATTTCCTCATGCTCATCACTTAGTGAGAAAAGATGGCAATTGTGATAGGGATGATCCACACGATATTGAAGTGTCAGATGAGAATAAATATACAGCAATGTAAGTAGAGAATAAAACAAAAATATATACGATAATATATCATGTTGGATTTAAAAAATTAGGTTTTGCAATATGGGAATCATTCATACGGCTAAAAAGGATATTAAGCAAGAAATTTTTAGAAAACAAAGGATAGAAGTATTAGAAGCAAAGAAAAGAAAAGATATTAATGCCGTAATAAGTACAAGAGAAGATTTAGAGGTTTGTTTTATTTATCACTCTTAGTTATTTCTTTTTTACTAACTAAAATATTTTCTTTTAGATGAAAACGGAAGCCGAAAAAGCTCCAAAATGGATGAATTTAAATTCAGTTGCTCTTTGCTTTCAAGGTTTTATTTACGGACCAAATAATCTTTTGTATCCATGTACAGACAAAATATACAGTCGTCCTATTAATAATCTTAGTCAGTTAATTTTCATATTAATTTTCTGTACTTCATTTAATTACAAACTTTCAAAAAGATTAAATAATATTAATTGTTATAGAAAGTGCACTAACTGGAGAACTAAAGATTTGCCGCATTGACAAAATCATGGGCTCTGTTGACGGAAATGAAGAAGTATGGCTGTTAGTTGAAAAAGTCGGAAAAAGTATGAAAATTGCTTATATAAATAGTATGTTATATCAATTTAAAAACAGTATTTTATTTAAGTTAAATTTTGTTTTCAGAGAATATAAGAATAAAATTCTATGAATTGGATAAAGATACTGATAATGTTATCTGGGAAGCACATGGAAAATTCTCAGAGCTTGATGTCCACCATCAGTATGCTATTGTTTTTAAGTAAGTTTAAAATTCGAAAATTATTTAATAATTTATAATAAAAATTAAATTGTTCCTCTTTTATTCTTGTTTACAGAACACCTCCATACAAAGATACTAATGTTACAGAACCACGAGAAGTTTATTTAAAATTAGAAAGGCCTTCTGATGGTGAATTTTCTAATAGCATGAAATATGTATACAAACCATCAGATAAAGTTATGAGTAAGTTAAATTTACTTCATTCGGGTGCTTTTAATCTCAATAAATTTTTGTTAATTTTTACATTATAATTACATTACCAAGTAATAATAATTTATACAAACATTTTAGATAGAAAAAGGCCTCGTCTTTCTTCATCATTTGGAAGTTCAGAATTTAAGCACAGTACTGGTAAAAGCCAGAGTGCTGCATCAACTTCTCCAATGGACATACAAACTGGTGCATCAGAAACATTTGTCGACTTTTCAAACATAAGTGCATCAAGCTTTAAATTAAATTCTACAGAATTCAAACAACTATTTAATGATGACGCTGAATGTGAAGAAATTAAAGATTGGGATCCCTCAGTATTCGCTGGTCAGTACCTACTTTATTTATTTCTTATTTCTATTGATTAATTATTTGTTATTTTTTTTTAATAACTTATTTTGCTTTTCTTTCAAATTTTTGCAGATATTTTAAGTTACTATTCATCAAATTCAATTACTACTGATGGTCCACGTGAATATGAAGAATCAGGGGTAATTATTTATTTAATTTATTTATTAAATTATTTTTAATTTTAATCGTAAAAAATAAAAAAATGGTTTTTAGAAATTTGCTGATAACAGTCTTCAAAAAGTAATAAAAATTCTGAAAAATTCAGAAACGAATACACAGTTAAAACAAATTAATATTAATAAAATAGCAGAAATATTGAAAGAATCAACAAATTATGGTGATACACCTTTACATTACTCTCTTCGTCATGAACAGTACAAAACTGCAAAGGATATTCTTATGATATTAAGTATTGATCCATTACTTAAAAGCATTTCGAATTTGCAAAATAGCACTGGAAAGGTAAATATAGAGTTAGTTTAGGAAAAAAATGCAATGATAAATTGTATTTCTGAAAAATTTCTTTGTAGACTCCACTACATCTTGCTGTATTACAAAATCAACCTGACATTGTCCAAGCTCTTTTAAAACTCGGGGCTGATCCTAACATATGTGACGAAGAAGATGCAACTTCTTTACATAACGCTGTCATAGGCAAGTATCTAATTATTGAGGATTATATTTAATGACAAAAAAATGTCTATAAGCAGGGAAATCATGTTAATAATTTTTTTAGTGAGTGCAAATGCTTGCATAAGTGCACTTATTAATTCGGGCATGAAACTGAATTTAGAAGCGCACACAGAGTTAGGCTGGTCTGCTCTGCACTTAGCAACGAAATCCGGTACTCTTTCAACTGTGAAAATGCTCGTAAATGCTGGAGCTGATGTTAACTCCACTGACATGACATATGGACGTACTGCACTTCATATCGCTGTAGATAATAATCACAAGCATATTGTTGAATATTTACTTAAAGAGGTAGGTCGTAATTCTTTATGAGATACAATTATTTTCAAATCAAATTTCTAATAGTAAAAATACGTATGTAAAATTGAGCGATTAATTAAGTTCTAATAAAATTCTATTATTTTTAATGTAGACTAAAGTTGATGTCAATATGAAAAACTTTGGAGGAAATACAGCATTGCACAGCGCTGTTGTCAAAGGGGGCAAGTGTGCTGAGGAACTTATAAAAATTTTGAAAAAATATGGAGCTGATCCAAAGATTAGAAATAATTACATAAATCATGAAGAAGATGAAGATGAAGAAAATCAAAACGTAATAATTGTTTACAATACATTTAACATTAAATAAAAACAAATTAAATTTTCAGTGTTTTCATATAAAAATTATTTTTCAGCTTCCAATTTCACAATTAACAATCGACAGCTGCAGTACACAAATTAAGAGCGAAAGCAGCAGCAGTGAAGAAGAAGATGAACCAACAGGAACAGGAGAATCGTCGTTTGATCTCGCCCGAAACGATCCTCAGGTAATATTAATAAAAATATTGCTTGAAATTAGGAAGCTTGTAAAACACTCGTTAATAAAACGTTAAATTTCAATAGCTGATGGAACTACTGAAAGAAAAGCCTGCCGAACCAATGCAAGAAGAATTGGACCTCAAAGTGGAATCTGAGGATGAAATTTCGTTGGAAGAACGTTCCACAATACGCAGTCAAGAGCAGCAAAAACGGCATTCCTCTGGTACACAATCGATTCCTGTTGCTTCCCCAAGTCAAGAGCAGCAAAAGCGATATTCCTCTAGTACGCAACCGATTCCTGTTGCTTCCCCACAAACTTTTAAGGAGGAAGACGAACCGTTTTCAGATGTGCACATCCAACGTATAAGTCCTATTTTGAACAGAACTGGAGGATGGGAAAGATTGGCCCATCATATGAATCGCGGATCGCTTGTGAGGCTATATAAAAAAATGTCAAATCCTTCAGCTGCGTATTTTAAGAAGATTCAAGTAAGTAGTTAACACTGTAGATTATTGAAACCGTCCTCCATTACAGAAATATTTCAACAATGTCAATTTTAATTTTTAGTTGCAACAACCAAATATAACAGTGAAGCAAGTCAAAAAGTATTTGAAAGATATAGAAGCTTTTGAAGCTGCTGACGAATTGTAAAAAGATAGTTGTTACATTCTATATTTTGATATATATTTGATAATAACCTTCTTTTAACTTTATGTATAATATTGTTTTATGTACTACTCAGCACATTCTACTTGCTTGATTTTATTTCTTATATTTGACTAGTAATTTTTAAACGCAATGTAAAGCTGTTATACACAAATTGTAAAAATGTAATAAAGATTTTATTTTTATAAAACGCTATTAAAGACTTTTTATTACTGAATAAAAATTTAATCCGAAATTACTATAGACTCCATTCAACTTTTTAACTGTTCGTCTATCTTTATTTCAATTAACAAAATTAAGCAGACCTCTCGTTCTTTATTCGCTGGCTCACACGCGGAATCTTCCATTCATACATCTACATGTAAATGCCTAAGAGTTAATTTACCGCTAAAATATTATCCGTGTTACTCGCATATATCGTGACTAATTTCACTTTTCGTGTATCGTGTAATCATAGACGAGGGGCGGAGAGTAAAAGTGATACGTATATAAATTAAAAAGACGCACGCGAACGAAATCAAAGGCGATGCTAATCATTGAAAGCCTTGAACTCCCGGATTTCCGGGCACTACCCTACAACGTGAAACCCCCCTGAAACGGTCAGTTCTAGGTTGAGGCTTTCTCTTGCTTCTTTTTCTGGAATATTTAGGCTTTTGTTGGCTAATAAAGTCGCGATTTTATTCCATCTTGCGATTCAGTATTTTATTATGTTCAATATTATAAAGATATATATAAAGGAGAGCTATTTTTTGCTTCTATTAATAAAAGTTATGTACATGCTTAAAAAATCAGAGGAAAGTAGATAAGATTATAGCACGTATGTGGCTTTTTAATCAGTTAGTTGTATCGTTTTTTGTTTACTTTACAATAACTGCTAATAAATTAAAAATTTTACTAATTTTTACTTTGTTAAAATTATTGCGATATTTTTTAATTTGTTGCAGGCAATAAATTATTTTCACAAATGTTGAGCATAGTATTTTCAAGATCTCTCGCGGCGCGATAAAAATCATCAATAAATAAATTATCGTTAAATTTAAATGCAAAAATAAATAACTCCAAATAACTTCTCTATAATTTTTAACAGTTTTTTTCGCGAATCTAATTAAAAGCAATAACAATTATTTAAAAATAACACTTATTCATTTTATCGATTGCGTCGAAAGTTTCAACTTAAATTAAACAAAAAAATCTACCCGATGTGCCATCGTGCAGCAATTTATCTGCGCGCAACATCAACTAAAACTCCGCCGCCTAGCGGTGTTACCGACTACTGCCTCCCGCAAAACTCCCCTAAACGCACGACAAAACCGTCTTCGTGAGCGCAATAACTCCCCGATCGCATCGGCACAGCACTTTATCCAGAGCTTCGCGCCGCGGCGGCACTCGACGTTCCTCTCGCGTAAAATATTTTTAAAGCGATCCCGGGTGAATCGGTCCCGGGCGCGCTCGCGTTTATTTTTTCTCGAGCTCTCACCGCGGCGCCTCGCCGACCGGATAACTATGACATCGCGTAGGTGTTCGAGCGGACCCGCTTCCGATAAATACGCCGCCGCACAACGCTACTCGCGCTGAAACTCGGACTGAAATACCGGGGCTTTTTCTACTGACGAGCGCCGCTTTGAACGCGATTTTGGGGTTTTGATGAGAAAAGAGGTTGAAGCGAAGCGGTTCGGTTTATCGAAGAGCGGCAGAAACGAATTTGGTTTAATATTAACATTATAATGCTTTTGAATTTAAATTTGAATTAATTTTCATGAATTTTGATTTTGTCAATTTTTGGTGATTTTTAACTATTTTCTAACGTTTAACTAATATGTATATAACTTTATGTAACAAATGTTGATTGTAATATTAATTTGCTTTAGAGAAATATGTGGGATTTCTGTAAGTTACATTTTGTTTTTTGTTTGACAAAAGCCTATTTGTAGGACATTAAAACTTGACACTTATAATCTCTGACTCAAAATCCTGCAGATTAATCGGAAATTTATTTTTAAGTCCAATATCTTTTGTTTAAAAATACATTCCGCACTAATATTTCATAATTTTCAAGGTAAATGACAACATTAATATAATTTCATAATACTGCGTGTTATTGTTATTCGTTTAAATATTACTAATAAGCATTTATTAATCAACAAATTATGCCGGTTGATTATTAAAGTAAAAACCAAACTAAATTATTACCTAAATCTCAGCAACTCCATTTATTCAAGTTATACCTTTTCAAACAGTAAAATGAGAACGTCGCATTGCTACTCAATTTCTCCGAGGCATCGGGGAAATCTTTCCACTCTAATAAGACGTCTCCCAGAGGGATAACAATTCTTGCAGAGCTCCGTAAAATAAAAAAAAAGGGGGGAAGTACCAGTCGGTACTTGACCTTCAGCTGCCATTTGCCCAAACGGTTCGAACGTTTTGCTTATGCGGCACTTTAACCCGACAGTTCCCGAGATTTTGAATTACTTGATACGAGAGAGAACGTCCTTCTTTTCAGCGGCGTGTGCGTGCACGTATATACGTGTATTATGAATTCGACAAAAGTACCATCTCGGCTTTTCTCTGTTCTAGTTTAACTCTGTATCGTTCCCGAATTGCAAAAACTCAAGTGGCCTACTATTTTGCTTAATTTGTCACAATGCCAAGTTTCGTTCTATATAAAAACTTGTTTTATTATGTCATTCGTCCGCGGAAACTGTGAGGAATTTTTCAATTAGTGGATCTGAAACGCGAGGCCTTTGTTGAAACTTTAAGCGATGATCGCGAGACCTTCGGATTATTTCCTTATAAGCGTCAAAAATATTAATGTGAAATGGCAGTATTTACTTTTTCTCTTTTATCAAAAAAAAAAAAAAAACGTCTGGAAAAGTAAAGTAAAAGAGAGAGGCAATTTATAAAGGTTAAAAAGTTTTAATATAAATATTCTAATAAAAGACTTTACGTTTCCTTCTTAAATTTGCATCTAAATTTAAAGCGGATTAAAAAAAGAAGTTTTTGTTATTACGGGACAAGAATGCGAAAAATAAGAAAATTAAATAAAAATAGATTTTGTTGCTCAGAGGTCATTGATTTATTATACACTGTGATATTCGCGACCTTCCTTTGCCGCCGAATTTAACAATCAAATTAAAAAACAATCCAACAAAATACTTGGCGCGTTTAATAAAAAAAAAACAACTTAATCGCCCAATTCGATTTAGATTCGAGCCTCCAGTCTGCCCAGCGACACGACCACTTAAATATGCATTATAGGAAGAAGCGGTCGTCCGGATAGCTATAATTTGCATTAATGGTTTTCATGCCTGGAAAAGGGTCGTGCAGTGTTCCACGGGCATATCGGCAACAGGTTACACGTGCCGATGAACGCATATGAATAATTCCCCCCCGGCTGCATTTGATAACCTGACCGCGGCGATTTGCGCGGTTATATATATAACTTCGGGCGACGAGTCCTCGTCCGCGGATGGATTCGCGCGGAGGATATCTGACCTGATCCGAGGAAGGAGGAGCCGCTGCGCTCTGCGGCGGCTGGAATGATCGGTGCGCGCGAGAGGTGCGCGCAGGTGAATTCTTTGAGCGGTCGCTTTGGGGATGAAGCTCCTCGGAGTCGTTTGAATTTCATCGCCGATAGGTGGACTGATTCTGCGGTGGGGAAAGGGGGATGGTTGTCGTTTTTTCAATTTTTGTTACGTTGCTCGTTAAATCGAGGCGACAGATTGTAATGAATTGGCAAAAAAAGTTGAAAAAGATGCGGAAAGAACGCAATGAAACAAAATTCTTAACTGGCGAAATGACTTTGATTTAAGGCATACAATTAAAATTAATAAATAAAATAAATACCTTGCAAAAGTATGTAAAAGCTCACTATAAAATATAAATCATTCGATAAAAAATTTGCCAAATCTTGAAAACCATATATTTCTTATAAAAAAATCGAAAATCTCGAAAATATAGCAAGCTTCCCACAATCTGAATAATCTCCCCCTCTTAAGTTCGATCTTCGCGTTACCCGCGGGCGACTCACGCGAGGCACGACATATTAGCTGCAGCTTTACGTGTTACGATTGAGCGGGAGAGCGGTCAAACGTGCTGCATACACACAGGCGCGCAGGCCAAAGGGTTCGTTCGGCTGGTGGGTTCATTTTATACATGATTGGAGTTTTGGCCTCGTGTATATATATACACGTGTGTGCATTCTCGCCCCGTGCACATTATTTCGGGGGTAATATTAAACACGCGCGGACGCCAGGCGAAAAGAAGACTAACTGGCCTACTGCCTTTCGTGCGCGGATTAGTGGGGTATAAACGATTCGATCAACGCTGCAAATGAGATCGAGCCGCGACGAGGTCGTTTTCGGGGATTTGTTAGATTTACTAGGTGTGGACTTGACAATTTTCTGTTGTTTATGAGCTTTTTAGTGAGATTTTGTTATTGGGGTGGTGGAGCTGCTCGTTTAAATTGGCAAACGATACTTTTACCACTCGTATTGCAGGCGGTTTCTCGGGTTCGGTCTCGCGGGATTTAATAAAGCTGCGGGTATGAGGCTGGAAAATGTTTGCCTTTTTACTTATAAGCAGAGAGTAAGGGCTCGTTAAAAAGTCGCAAGTTGACACGACGCCAATCCGTTAAAAATTGATATCGTCGCGTGTTTATTTGCTCTGTTATTTCATTGAAATATACTTTTTAACGTAGTGTCTACAAAACAAGAATATATAAAAGTGTTTACATTTACACTGCGAATTTTTTAGTAATCCTTCAAAATAGATCTTTAAATAACCTACTTTAAGAAATATAATAGGTACAATCTACTTTGCAAAGTGTTTTGATGTAGAAACGTCAAATTCGCAGAATCGAAGCTTTTAAAAATTTGAATTTTTAAAATTTTGAAATTTGTTCTCCAAGCTTGCAAACATTACAATTTCAAAGAAGAAACAACCCCCGCTGCTGATCCGTAAAGTGCAACGTTTAATCAACGCTAAAATAAGAAACTAGACTTTATTGAAGCATCTGGAAGACACGGAAAGCCGGGACTTTCCAAGAAAGCTCCACGAAACCGTCAACGACGGTCACTGCCTGCAGCCGAGCCTCCACCAGCTCGCAACTAACCTCTCTCATCTCAGCTGCAGAGTTCGAAGAGCAGGCAACAGCACCAGCGTCATCGTCACTATCATCATCATCAACAGCAGCAGCAGCAGCAGCAGCGGCAGCGTTGACGACGGATCGAAGCGTAGCTCGGCTGCGCGACAGAGACGGCAGCTGCTGAGCGCGCGCGAGAGAGAAAGATAGAGAGCGAGTTGGTTGAGGTTAGTCCGGCTCTCTCCTGACGGGCGGGGGAGGGGAGTTTGCACCGACACACATATCCACGAGAGTATAGTGTCGGCGCTTGCGCGCGGTGGGAGCTCTCGCGCAACTCGTCGCGTCGCGGGGAAGAGGCCAGTCAGTGTGCGCGGCGCGAAGTGCGTGTGTAGTAGCAGAGAGCGAGCGGAGAGAGAGCCCCTGAAAGGCCCGAGTCGTCGCATACGCATCAGCCGTCGTGGCAGCAGCAGCACCAGCAACATTAGCAGCAGCACTAGCAGCAGCATCAGCTTCTTCTTGGTTAGAATCGAAGCCGAGCTCGAGCCGTTCTAATAAACGTCCGCCAGCAGAAGGCAGCCAGTGCGGCCCTCTCTCTCTGCCTCGCCTATCCGCCGCCAAAGCTCGCGCGCCGCCGCGTCAATATATGCGCGCGCGTCTACTGCTGTGGAGAGCGAGAGAGAGGCGACGAAGAAGAAGTAGCAGTAGCAGCAGCAGTAGCAGCAACAGCAACAGCAGCGCCTAGAGCCACAGAGAGAGAGAGAACCCGTGTATACACACACACGTCGTGCCGCCTCGCCAGGCCCCGCGGTGAAGACGCTCGCGAGGCTGCCCGCCTCCGCCGCCGCCGCTTCCTCTCTCGGCCCGAAGCGCACCAGAGAGAGGGAGGGAAAGAGGAGAGAGAACGACGACGCTCGCCAGTAGTAGCAGCAGCGGGTCGAGGCTAAGTAGTAACGCCGCCAGCGGTAAGACAGACGATAAAGCAGCAGCAGCAGCAGCAGTAACCTTCGAAGAAGAGCCGAGAAGAAGAAGAAGCAATCGCAGAAGAAGAGGAGGAGGAGCAGATGGCAGCCAGCGCGCCAGTGCCAGCCAGCCGAAGCAGAAGCACAACTCTCTCTCTCTTCTCT